>PITA01014878.1:0-51986 GCA_004023965.1 Spilogale gracilis | reverse complement strand
GGGGCGCCTGGGTGGCTCAGTTGGTTAAGCGACTGCCTTCGGCTCAGGTCATGATCCCGGAGACCCGGGATCAAGCCCCACATCGGGCTCCCTGCTCGGCAGGAAACCTGCTTCTCCCTCTCTCACTCCCCCTGCTTGTGTTCCCCCTCTGGCTGTGTTTCTCTCTGTCAAATAAATAAAATCTTTAAAAAAAAAAAAAAGAAATTCAAGGTACATATTGTTATCGAACCAATATAATGAGCTAGAATGCTGACTAGCTGCTTAATGTTCACAGATCCCTTTTGACCTTGAACCTGTAAGTTAAACTTCATTAGTTCCATTTTGTAACAAATAGAAAAAAAGTAATATGTGAACAAGTCTCTCCATCCAAACTACCCAGAAAACCTGTTTTTCATAGGTGACTTTCCAGATCAAATGTCTTTGGAGAAGGTGAGCTGTCATCCTTTGGCCTTAAAAAAAAAATAAGATTAGCTTTCTAGTACAGTGGCTGACACAATCAAAACATCATGCTGTAAGCCTTAAACTTATAGTGATGCATGTTAATTGTTTCTCAATAAAACTGGGAGGAATAAGATGTTTTTTGATTAAACAGATGAATTGCATCCTGCCAAATAATCAAAAATAAATGAATAAATTAATTAAAAATGCAATGTTACTAAAATTATGCTTCCCAAGAATTTGCCACAAAGAAATACTTGAGAGAACTTAAAAATGGAACTAAACCTTGAATGACTGGGTGCTGGCTGTTTTTAAAGTTTATATATTGAGCATCTGCAAAAGAGGAAAAGATTATAAATCTAAAAGCTTGCCAAGAACTGCTATAGAATTCCAAGAATTCCCTTTCCCCACTCCTGTTCTTCTGGGTAGCCCAGAGATGCCTTCTCCTGATGTCTTAATATTAATTTTACCCAGTAGTGAGGCAGGCAAAAAGCCAACTTGGTTCACGCTAATAAAACTGACAGATAAATTCAGACTTTCAGTTTCTTGCAGTGTCAGATGTGCCAGTCTGAGGGCAGTAATGGAATATTTCTATTGCACCCAAAAGGGAAGTAAATAATGGAGTCTAGCCTAAACCTGAAGGCAGTCTGGGACACTCTCCCAGACAAAACCACTAAGTGTAAAGTCGCCTGTTCTGAGAGGCCAGATACAGATCTTGTCCTTTTTCAGACTCCTTGCTCAAGGGGATGACCACAGGTTGTCCAGAACTCTCACTGAACTGCTTCTCAGCTGAGGGTCATTTGTGTGCATTTTTCCAATTGGCAATTCAAAAGGTCGGAAAAAGATTGGACCAACTTAAACTTTACAACTAGCAAGATTGCAATGGGCTCTTTATGTTTGCCTTTATTATTATCTCAGTGGTTGCAAATGCCCCTCTGCGTTCACCTGCCCTTGGAAGGATGAGAAGAATAATGCAGTCTTTAATTTCGGATCTTGCTTTAAGTGCATCCTGCTGTGATTCCTTTTCCTGTAGGAAAAGGCCATTTGACCATTTTTGGCATTGCCTAAATAGTGTAGTGCTGATGTTTTTGATGTTAAAATAGACCTCATCCCTGTTACTCCTACTCCAGCTTTGTATACAGTTTCTATTACCATCCGTCCTGCTCTTAATAGTTTACACCATCCATAAAAGTGAAGAGTTGTTGATGTGCAAATCACTTAAAAAACAAATAGACTCTGCAAAATTGAACTAAACTTTTGTTAAAATATGTTTTTGTGTGTGTGACATTTTAAATGGTTTTTTTGTTTTTTGGTTTTGTTTTTGTTTTTGTTTTTGTCTACACAACTACACAACCAGAAAAGTCTAGAGGCCAGTTTTATGCCAAGTGCCTTGAGATGTTCTGTTGGATTCTGGATCTGAATTACAAGGTGAAGGAGGAACATGCTGCACAGTAAAAACCTTGGCTTGTCTTCAAGGAGTAGAAGAGGACAGTATGAATTCACAGCTCGTGTTCAGGTTCAGGGCTGCTCTGTCATCTTCAGTGGAACTTAGCCAGAACATATGAGTAATCCTCATCTTAAATCAATTTATCCTTGCAGCTTGTTTATCATTTCACTTGCACATGAGTTTATTTGTTTTCACCAAAAATCAGAGAAAGAACTAACATCCTCTGCTTAATCTGCAATATGATGTTATAAAAAAAGTTTATTTTCTCCATTTAATTACTTCTTTACATACATTTACAGTAATTAGACATCAGATGCAGTAGCTAAAGCAATTACTATATGTCATTTCAGAGAATTACAGGATAAACATACAGTAAATACTCAATAATCCATGACAAGCTACTTAAAAAGTAATAAGGAAATTTAATTTAAAATGTGGGAGCTGAAATGCATGATATACTTCTGAATAAAATGCTCACAATTGCAAAAGAGAGATTCCAGCTTTGAAAGTCCACCACTATTAATTTACTACCTTTCACAATATGGGTCAATGGCCATTATAAAATAGAAGTGTCTTCTCTCCCTTCTTCCTCCTTCCCTTTCTTCTTCCCTTCTTTGCCCTCTCCTCCCCTCTTTCCACACACAGACACACACACACACATACACACACACTGAAAACCCAGGTGACAGCATAAAAATTTAATTTATGGGGGGGGAGGAGCAAGATGGCAGAGGAGTAGGAGACCTAGATATCATCAAGTGTCAAGAGTTCAGCTAGATAGTATTAAACCAGTCAGAACACCTACAGACTCAACAGGAGATTGAAGGGAATAAGAGTGGCAATTCTAGGAACAGAAAAGTGACCACTTTCTGGAAGGTGGAATGTGCAGAGAAGTGAATTGGAGGAGATACATGGGAAGAGAGACCGTGGGGGGAGGGGCTGGCTCCCGGCCAGCAGTAGTGCAGCAGAGCACAAAATCGGAACTTTTAGCAGTCAGCTCCACTGAGGGATGTCACCCCAGAGGCTAAGTGGGGGATGGAACCCTCTCTGGGACAGAGTGGTCTTGGGACCCGTAGGGTCACAGAAGGACCGGGGTGCCTGAGTGCCGCAGAGCTCCCAGGTATTGGAATGGGGAAGCCAACTGCAGAGACAGAGCCAAGAAGTGGGCTTTCAGCTCTGGCTTACCTTAAACCATGATCCAAAGCACAGTCAGGCCACTGTTATTTGAGCAGGGAACCCACGTAGCAGATCTGGGGAGAACCCCTCCTTCCTCCACCAGGAGGAGTGGCGCAGGAGTGCGCTGCATGAATCTGCTGGGTCTGGAGACTCCAAACAGGGCCGTTCACCAGAGATAGAAATGCTCGGTCACAGGCTGGGTGAGCACAGAGTGTGGTCAAAGACCAGGGAGACAGGCATGATTGAAAGCTTTTTTCTGAGGGCGCACTGAGAAGTGGGGCCCTGAGCTCTCGGTTCCTCTGGGTTGGAGACTGAGAGGCTGCCATCTTCAATCCCGGCCTCCAAAACTGAATGGAAAGCATTTAGGGAACAAAAGATACCAAGAGAGAACGTGAATGGATTGCTTAGCCTGGACCCTGGCAAGGGCGGGGCAGTGCCGCCTCTGGCAAAGACATTTGAGAATCAATACAACGGACCCCTCCCTCAGAAGATCAGTGAGAACATCAGCCAAGACCAAGATCACCAATGAATGAGAAATACGGAATTTCAGGGGAATGCACCACGTTGCATTCAGGGCTTTTTTCCCCCATGATTCCTTAGTCTTTCAAAGTTAAATTTTTTTAATTTTATTTTTTCTTACTCCTTTTTTTAAAAATTTTTTCTTTCCTTTTTTAACTTTTTTAACAATTTTATCTTTTCAATACCTTTTTTTAAAAAAATCTTTTTAACTTTCAATGTTTTAGTCATATTCTATGCCTTCATTGTATTTAAGTTTATTTTTTGTATACATATAGGTTTTTCTTTCTTTAAAATTTTGGGATACAGAAACTTCTTACAGATAAAAGTATACCCTAAAACTAGTGCATGGCTTTGTTCTAGTCTCCAGGTTCATTCTATTCTTTCCTCTTTTTTTTTTTTCTTTTCTCTTTTTTCAACCAGCTTCTTATCTTATTAATTCCTTTCTTAAAATTTTTAATTTTCATCTTTATACTCATATTCCATCCCTTAATCATGTACACCCTTATTTTTGTACATATATCAGTTTTTCTTTCTTTAAAATTTTGGAAGGCAGTTCCTTCTAACAAACCAAAAAAATCCAGTGTGTGACGCTGTTCTATTCACCAGTCTAATCATATATATATAGAGAGAGACAGATATAGATATCCATATAGATATTTTTTTCTTTCTTCTCCCCCAATTTCAGGTCTCTTCTGATTGGCTAGTGTATATTTTTCTGGGGTTGTTGCTACCCTTTTAGTATTTTATTCTCTCACTCATCAATTCTTATCTGGATAAAATGACAAGGCAGAAAAACTCATCTCAAAAAAAAAAAGAACAAGAGGCAGTACCGATGGCTAGGGACCTAATCAACAGGGACATTAGTAATATGGCAGAACTAGAGTTCAGAATAATGACTATCAAAGTGCTAGCTGACCTCAAAGAAAGCATGGAAGATATTAGAGAATCCCTTTCTAGAGAAATAGATTCCCTTTCTGGAGAAATAAAAGAACTAAAATCTAGCCAAGTTGAAATCAAAAAAGCTATTAGTGAGGTGCAATAAAAAATGGAGGCTCTTACTGTTAGGATAAATGAGGTAGAAGAGAGAATTAGTGATATAAAAGACGAAATGATGGAAAATAAAGAAGCTAAGTAAAAGAGAGACAAACAACTGCGGGACCATGAGGGGAGAATTTGAGAGATAAGTGATACCATAAGATGAAACAATATTAGAATAATGGGGATCCCAGAAGACAAAGATAGAGAGACCTAGACAGAAGGTATACTGGAGCAAATAATGGCAGAGAATTTCCCTAATTTGGTGAAGGGAACAAGCATCAAAATCCAGGAGGCACAAAAAACCACCCTCAAGATCAATAAAAATAGGTCCACACCCCATCACCTCATAGTAAAACTTACAAGTCTCAGAGACAAAGAGAAAATCCTGAAACTAGCTCAGAAGAAGGGGTCTGTAACATACAATGGCAGAAATATTAGATTGGCAACAGACCTATCCAGAGACCTGGCAGACCAGAAAGGACTGGCATGATATATTCAGACCACTAAGTAAGAAAAATATGCAGCCTAGAATACTATGCCTAGCAAGGTGGCCATTGAAAGTAGGAGAGATAAAAATCTTCCAGAAAAAATAAAAACTAAAATAATTTCCAAACACCAAACCACCCCTACAGGAAATATTGAAAGGGGCTCTCTAAGCAAACAGAGAGCATAAAAGTAACAGACCAGAAAGGAACAGAGAGAACAATATACAGTAACAGTCACCTTACAGGCAATACAATGGCACTAAATTCATATCTTTCAATAGTTATCCCAAATGACCCAATCAAAAGGCACAGGGTATCAGAATAGATTAAAAAAATAAGACCTGGGTGCCTGGGTGGCTCAGTTGGCTAAGCGATTGCATGATTGAGTCCCACATCGGGCTCCCTGCTCGGCGGGAAGCCTGATTCTCCTTCTCTCACTCCCCTTGCTTATATTCCCTCTCTGGATGTGTTTCTCTCTGTCAAATAAATAAAATCTTTAAAAAAAAAATAAGACCTATTGATATGCTATCTCCAAGAAACTCACTTAGACCCAAAGATACCTCCAGATTTTTTTTTAAAGATATTTATTTATTTTTTTGACACAGAGAGAGAGATCACAAGTAGGCAGAGAAGCAGGCAGAGAAAGTGGAGGAAATAGGCTTCCTGCCAAGGAGAGAGGCCGATGCAGGCCTCAATCTCAGGACCCTGATATCATGACCTGAGCCGAAGGCAGAGGCTTTAATCCACTGAGCCACCCAGGCTCCTGACACCTCCAGATTTAAAGTTAGGGTGTGGAAACCATTTATCATGCTAATGGACTCAAAAGAAAGCTGGAGTGGCAAATCTTATGTCAGACAAATTAGATGATAAGCCAAAGACTACAATAAGAGATGAAGAAGGAGACTATATCATACTTAAAGGGTCTGTCCAACAAGAAGATCTAACAATTTTAAATATATATACCTCTAACTTGGGAGCAGCCATTTATATAAACCAATTAATAACTAAATCAGAAAAGACACATCAGCAATAATACAATAATAGTAGGGGACTTCAAAACTCTCCCTCACTGAAAGGGGAAGATCATCTAAGCAAAAGATCAACAAGGAAATAAAGGCTTTAAATGTCACACTGGACCAGATGGACATCACAGATATATTCAGAACATTCTATCCCGAAGCAACAGAATACAAATTCTTCTCTAGTGCACATGGAACATTCTCCAGAATAGATCACATCCTGGATCACAAATCAGGTTTAACCAGTACCAAAAGGATGGGGTCATCCCCTGCATATTTTCAGACTACAGTGTTTTGAAACTAGAACTTAACTACAAGAAGAAAGGTGGAAAGAACCCAAATACATGAAGGCTAAGCAGCATCCTACTAAAGAATGAATGGCTCAACCAGGAAATTAAATAAGAATTTAAAAAATTCATGGAAGCAAATGAAAATAAAAGCACAACTTTTCAAAATCTTTGGGACACAGCAAAGGCCATCCTGAGAGGAAAGTATATAACAACACAAGCCTTTCTCAAGAAAGAAGAAAGGTCTCAAGTACACAACCTAACCCTACACCAAAAGGAACTGGAGAAAGAACAGTAAAGAAAGCCTAAACCCAGCAGGATATGAGATATAATAAATATCAGAGCAGACATCAATGAAATAGAAACCAAAAGAAGAGTAGAACAAATTGACAAAACTAGGAGCTGGCTCTTTGAAAGAATTAACAAAATTGATAAACCCCTGACAAAACATATCAAAATGAAAACAGAAAGAACTCAAATTAATAAAATCATGAATGAAAGAGGAGAGATCACAACCAACACCAAAGAAATACAATTATTATGAGTAACTATATGTCAACAAACTTGACAATCTAGAAGAAATGGATGCATTCCTAGAGACATATAAATTACCAAAACTGAATCAGGAAGAAACAGAAAACCTGAACAGACCCATCCATAACCAATAAGGAGATTGAAGCAGTCATCAAAATTCTCCCAACAAACAAGTTCCTAGGGCCAGATGCCTTCCCAAGGAAATTCTACCAAACATTTAAAGAAGAATGAATACCTCTTCTCCGGAAACTGATCCAAAAAAATAGAAATGGAAGGAAAACACCCAGATTCATTTTATAAGACCAGCATTACCTTGATCCCAAAACCAGACAAAGACACCATCAAAAAGGAGAATTACAGACCAATATCTTTCATGAACACAGATACAAAAATTCTCACCAAATACTAGCCAATAGGATCCAATAGTTCTTTAAAATTATTAACCACTATGACCAAGTAGAATTTATTCCTGGGCTGCAAAGTTGGTTCAACATCCACAAATCAATTGATGTGATACAGTACCTTAATAAAAGAAAGAACAAGAACCATATTATCCTCTCAGTATATGCTGAAATAGCATTCGATAAAGTATAGAATCCTTTCTTGGTTAAAACTTTTCACTTTGTAGGGATAGAGGGCCCATACCTCAATATCATAAGAGCCATCTGTGAAAAACTCACAGCAAATAACATTCCCAATGAGTAAAAACTGAGAGCTTTTCCCCTAAGTCAGGAGCATGGCCAGGCTTTCCACAATCACCATTGGTATTCAGTATAGTACTAGAAGTCACAGCCTCAGCAATCACACAACAAAAAGAAATAAAAGGCATCTGAATTGGCAAAGAAAAAGTCAGACTCTCACTCTTTGCAGATGATATGATACTTTATGTGGAACCCAAAAGTCTCCACCCCAAAACTGCTAGAACTCATACAGGAATTCAGTAGACTGTCAGGATATAAAATCAATACACAGAAATCAGTTGCATTTATATATACCAACAGCAAGACAGAAGAAAAAGAAATTAAGAAGTTGATCCCATTTACAATTCCACCCAAAGCCATAAGATACCTAGGAATAAACCTAACGAAAGAGGCAAAGAATCTGTACTCATAAAACTATCAAGTGCTCATGAAAGAAATTGAGGAAGATACAAAGAAATGGAAAACGTTCCATGCTCATGGATTAGAAGAACAAATATTGTGAAAATGTCTATGCTACCTAAAGCAACCTACACATTTAATGCAAGCACTGTCAAAATACCACCAACTTTTTTCAAAGAAATGAAACAAATAATCCTAAAATTTATATGGAACTAGAAAAGACCCTGAATTTCCAGAGGAATGTTGAAAACCAAAACGAAAGTTGGTGGCATCACAATTCCAGACTTCAAGCTCTATTACAAAGCTGTAATCATCAAGACGGTATGGTACTGGCACAAAAACAGGCCCATAGATCAATGCAACAGAATATAGAGCACAGAAATGGACCCTCAACTCTATGGTCAACTCATTTTTGACAAAGCAGGAAAGAATGTCTAATGCAAAAAGACAATCTTTTCAACAAATGGTGTTGGGAAAATTGGACAGCCACATGCAGAAGAATGAAACTGGAGCATTTCCTTACACCAAACACAAAAATAGACTCAAAATGGATGAAAGACCTCAATGTGAAGCAGGAATCCATCAAAATCCTTGAGAGAACACAGGCAACAACCTCTTCAACCTCAGCCACAGCAACTTCTTCCTAGAAACATCGCCAAAGCCAAGGGAAGCAAGGGAAAAGAAAATGAACTATTGGGACTTCATCAAGATTAAAAAGCTTTTGCACAGCAAAAGAAACAGTCAACAAAACCAAAAGACAACCGATAGAATGGGAGACATATTTGTAAATGATATATCAGATAAAGGGATAGTATTTAAAATCTATAAAGAACTTATCAAACTCAACCCCCAGAGAACAAGTAATCCAGTCAAGAAATGAGCAGAAGAGGAGCACCTGGGTGGCTCAGTTGGTTAAGCGACTGCCTTCAGCTCAGGTCATGATCCCGGAGTCCCTGGATCGAGCCCTACATTGGGCTCCTTGCTCAGAGGGAAGCCTGCTTCTCCTTCTCTCACTCCCCCTGCTTGTGTTCCCTCTCTAGCTGCATTTCTCTCTGTCAAATAAATAAATAAAATCTTTAAAAAAAAAAGAAATGAGCAGAACACATGAGCAGACATTTCTTCAAAGAAGACATCCAAATAGCCAACAGACACAAGAGAAAGTGCTCAATATCCCTCAGCATCAGAGAAATACAGAGCAAAACCACAATGAGATACCACCTTATGCCTGTCAGAATGGCTAAAATTAACAAATCAAGAAATGACAGATGTTGGCTAGGATGTGGGGAAAGGGGAACTCTCCTACACTGTTGGTGGGAATGCAACCTGGTGCAGCCACTCTGGGAAACAGTATGGAGATTCCTCAAAAAGTTGAAAATAATTTTCAACTATGACCCAGCAATTGCACTACTAGGTATTTACCCTAAAGATATAAATGTAGTGATATGAAGGGGAATGCGCACCAGTATGTTTATAGCAGCAATGTCCAAAATAGCCAAACTATGGAAAGAACCTAGATGTCCATCAACAGATGAATGAATAAAGAAGAAGTAATATATATAGTAGTGCTGCTTAACCATTATTAGTATTTTGGAGCCTTTATTGCCAACTTATACCAGAAATAAACAAGAAAGGAATGAATTAAGTAACATTCCTCCTATATATTGATGGAATACTACGAAGCCATCAAAAAGAAGAAAATCCTGCCATTTGCCATGATGTCGATGGAACTGGAGGGTATTATGCTGAGCGAAATAAGTCAGTCAGAGGAAAACAATTACCATATGATCTCTCTGATATTAGGAATTTGAGCGGCAGGGTGGGGGGTTGTGGGAGGTAGGGTGGGAAAATATGAAACAAGGTGAGAACTGGGAAGGAGACAAACCATAAGAGACTCTTAATCTCAGGAAACAAACTGAGGGTTGCTGGGGGGAGGGGAGGAATAGGGTGGTTGGGTTATGGGGAAAATGAAATTAATTTAAAAAATTTCAATCTGTAAATAACATCACAATGATACACTCTTACATTCACTTTTAAAAGTCTTTTCTTCCCCATATTATGACATACTATAATAAAATGCAAAAGGAATCTGAAAGTCATTGGAGCTGAGTTCAACTGAGGAGCCTTGGGCAAGTTGCTTGACTCCTCTTTGTCTCTCCTCTATCCCCAGAGCAGAAATGTAATGATTTATCATCTAGTTTTCCATGTGAGTTTTCTGACATAAGGTGACTAAAGTAGGCATTAAATATATGGCTGCTAGTTTTATGTTAACCATTTATCTATCTACATGCATTTCATAAGTCCAAGACATTGACTCTTTTCTATTTAGATTTTTGGAGCCTTCTTAACTTCTTAGAATTATCACTTTGATATATTCATCAACTTTTATGTGATATAAATGTTTCTTCCATTTATTAAAAAATTTAAGGTGCCTTGTTCCCCCAACAGATACCAAAAACTGAAGACTAACTCTGTCTGCACCATTTTAAATTCACTTATGGCTTCATAAATTCTTAATTGTCCTTAACAGTCTCTCAGGTTTGCAGATTCTCTCCCTGCCTCCCACTGCCCCAGTAGGAGCTTCTTTTCCAGTATGGCATTAAAAAAAAGAATGTAAAAGATAGAGAAAAGCACAGATCTGACAATGAAGTCTGAATTTACCACTAAGACCCGTGATATTCTGGAAAGATGATAAACCAATGGCAGCTTTTCTTTTTAAAAATGGGACACTAATACCTACTTCATAAGTTTGTTTAAAGGATCAAATGGAACAATATCACTCATTCATTTATTCATCGTACTCTTCCTGAATGTCATTGTATTGCCTTCTTCTGCCCACTGGGGAGAGAGTCTGTCATGTGGAAGTTAATTCTAAGTTTAGAAGTTTGAGTTCCTCCATTCTTATGCACAGTTTTTGCCTATCCCCCAGATAAGCTTTTCCAAAAATATATTCCATTAAATAGCTATTACCGGATATGCTTTGTTAAACAAGGGTTCCATAGTCAACTGGTTTGAGGAATGTTACTTAATTCATTCCTTTCTTGTTTATTTCTGGTATAAGTTGGCAATAAAGGCTCCAAAATACTAATAATGGTTAAGCAGCACTGCTGAGGCTTAGCATATATGCATTTTTATTTGGGTAATGAACAAATTACCCTCCAACTTTGCTATAGTAATTGACATTGCCACCAAAAGTATCATATGATCTTATAACAATATAGGATATACTGATATCAGTCTCTTCCTAACCCCTGATTTTACAGATGAATAAAAATGAGTACTAGTGACAGAATCGTCATAAGACATAAAATGCAAATGCATTCGAATAAATCCCAAAATGAACTTGTGAGAACAAGTTTCTACAGTTGAAAATACCAGTTGAGATCTTCCTGAATGTTAATCACTGATATCAGATATTTATTTATACTTAATCTTTTCAGAATTCCTCTCAGACAGTCACTAATGCATTTGAATACTGGAAAACTGACTCAGAGAAATTAAGACAAATCCTTCGTGTCACACAGCAACAAGTGGTGTTCTTCCATCCTCATACCTCCTCTACTGTGGTCTGCCTGAATTTTATGAGGCATTTTTGCTGCACAATCCATTGAACTATGCAACTATAACAGATAAATCAGAATGAGAATTCAGGTTACATTTATTAATATAAATATTTGATTGTACTATAATGTGTCAAATCACTCCAGGGAAACATTTCCCCTATACATTTATGGGAAATAAGGGTAATGAGAAAATTGGTTCTTTAGTCTTTATTTCCTATCATTTATAAGAGCTCCTGTCTATCAGGGAAATTTCAGCCAACTAAAAAAGCTAATATCTATTTCAGAAAAACAGAAGGGAATTCCAACAGAGGGAGACAATCTCAGCGTCATCCAGATATAATCTTTGGTTTCCAGGGCACTGCTTTGTTCACTAGGACTCATGTCATGACTGTGTCTGAATTTCCAGCCTCCTGATAATTGTCTCTGGACTCATACATCCTGGTAAATGCACTGCACGTGACACTCCCCCTACCACTTTCTTTCACCAGAAGTTCTCTAGGTCTCATTTTTTCCAGGTATATCTGTTCAAAAACGGTGAAGTTCTTTCAAACTGATCTAAAATAGTGACAGAAATAAGACTGCTCCCAAAACTTCTTCACTCTCTTCCCCAGGAGCTAATACAGAATCACTACCTACAACATAGTTTCCAGGCCGGGTCCTGGTTCTGTTACATGTGTACTGAGTAATGGATTTTCTACCATTTCCCTTAGGACAGTACTTCTGAATCCAATTCCCCCTGTCAGAACATTTTTTACACACATTTTATCAGGATTCTCTCTCCCCCTCATGTTTTAGCATTCCATCCCATTATTTGCGGTCATGGTCCTGTCCTCTCTGCCAGGCTAAATAATCACAATCTCCTTCAGTTTCTCTCTTTGTCTCCCTGCCACTGCTTCCTTTTCGTGTTCATTTTATCTTGTATTTTCATGGCTGGTGACTTTATTTCACTTTTGTAGTAATGTGAGCCTACCGATCCCTTCATTTGCATACTTCCCAAATATATAAAAGATGTTTAAATTCTAGAATCCCATGATTTGTATTTGTTTAAAGAGTAGCTTTAGGGGGGAAAAAAAACAGTTGCTTTCTTTAAATTATGGAAAGAAAGATGAGCATTATGAATTTTTTAAAATGGAGAAGAAAAGGGGAAAAAATTGAGCCCATATTTACTACTTTAAAATGCACAACCATTTCAAGTACAGGTATCTCTCCCCCAGAATGAATAAGAGAAAAGCCTATTCCTCCAGGAAAGATTTGGAAATACTTTTTAAGCTTACTGAGGTCTTGTGGAGAATTACGATTACAACAAACCTGGGAAATGATTGTTGTTACAGAATGCTTGCAAAAAGGTTTATTTTATGCCAAAGAGCTTAGTGCATTTGGAAATAAATCAAAAGAGCCTTTGCGTCTCTGAGGTTGAGCAGTTCATTGTTTTCTTTTGGCAAAGCATGACAAGGTTGAGCTGTCCTGGTCTCTAGCTCCTTCACCCCTCGTCCCAGTGGAGACCATGTCAGGTTATACTGTGTAAACAGACATGTTGGCACTTGGCTATATTTGAGGATTGAAAGTATTTTGTTACTACCATGGGACACCCAAAGCAATATTCTGGTTAGTCCCTTTTAAGTTGTAGGTAAATTTGCTGCCTCTTGTAAAATTATTATTATTGTCAATACTAAAGTGTACAAAGAGAATCTACATTCACACTTTATCCTTCTCATTTTCTAATAAAGTTTGACAACTCACACATGCCAAAAAAGAAAAAAAAAGGTACAAATTTCTCATAAGACAGTATTTTATCATTACAATTTGGTGAACAGTCGTTTGAAGACTTTAGGGCTGCTAATTATCAAAGTTCACTCAGATTCAGGACACATATAATCCAATGTGGCATAATAGCAAAATACATCCTAGTAAAGTTTGAATACTACTCAAGCAATGCAAGCAAATGAAGTATACAAAATATTCAAGAATGATTGTTTAGCCAGTATTATAATTCTTTTATTTTTCTCTTCTCTTCTCCCTACTCTTCCTCCTCCTTCTCAGCCTCTCCTTCTTTTTCAGGCCAGATAATAATTTGATTTTAAACTATATTATTAAAAATTATATCCATCTCATCAGATACATCACTGTTTTCTTCACCCAAAGTCATCATGACTAAAAACATATTAAATCCAGCAGCGTCTAACTTTCAAAACAAAATGAAATATATATCTGATGAAACAGAAGTCATGGGCCCAGTCATATAGAAACATTTTCTTAAATAACAAATTCATGACTGAACAGGTCTTGCCCATCTTTTTTTTTTTTCAAAGATTTTATTTATTTATTTGACACAGAGAGAGATTACAAGTAGGCAGAGAGGCAGGCAGAGAGAGAGGAGGAAGCAGGCTCCCTGCCAAGCAGGGAGCCTGATGCGGGCCTCAATCCCAGGACCTGGAGATCATAACCTGAGCTGAAGGCAGAGGGTTAACCCCCTAAGCCACCCAGGTGCCCAGGTCTTGCCCATCTTGTACCTCATTGTATTATCTACCAACTAGTGCCAAATTTACTTTAATAACTACATAGTAGGGTAATCTCAAAGGATCAAGGCAGTAATAAATGGGAAACACTTCAATTACTAAGTGCTAGGTGGTAGAAATTGGGGTAATTCATTGACTTTATAATACTTTCCAAATTCTCTTAATTTTATACCAGGAAAAAAAAGTCATACAGTATAAACCGTAAGGTGCTATGCAGCTGCATTATTAGTTAGGATAGCATTTTTTGATGGAGGTGGAAGTTCTTGGAAGCAATTAAAAGAAGAATGAGGGTGTGAAATTATGTAATAGTGATAATGTATATATGGGAAATAACTGACATAAAAGGTGAAAGGGTTAAACCATAAAGAAATGTCTGAGAAAGTTCTCAATTCTGGGAATACGTAGTTTTACTCTAAAATTAATTTATTCTCATTTCAGAAAGATAGGGTGCTAAATAAGAAAATCATAGCAACCTTCACATTCCACTACTTATGGCACTGTAAAATATACTACATGCAGTTCTGGTTCCTCTTCCGCATGGAATCAGTTTGGAGAGAGGAAGGATAATCCAGCATGGCCCAAATGGCACAAAATATTAATCAGAGCATCTCGGTTATCTCAGAACAGCCTAGGCTTTAACAATAAATCATTAACAGCCCCGTTTGCTTTCAAGAATACTACAATTGGTCTAATTTAAACACTTCCCCTTGAATTTGTTCATTCTTTGCCACCAGAAGAAAAACATGCGAAGTATGTGCAGGGTTGAAAACCTAAAAGCTTGTCCAATTGTTCCACCAGACAAAACACTGCCCGCAGGGCTCACAGATGTATTCAAGTGTTAGCAAAAAGTCCCAACACTCTGAGTGTACAGCAGAGAGGACTGACCAAACTGCTCCTTCCCAACTTAGATTTAGAATTCCCAAGAAATTTTACATATAATAATTCAGTTTCAAAGTTGATTGGTCCTACAGTGACATTTACTATTTATCTGTGTAAAAGCGCACAAAAAAGTAACTTTGACCAATTCACACTCAATTGAAATGAAGCTATAAGAGTCACATGCCTATAGCTAATACTTTATCTAAAAATATTTTTTGCTTTCTTTCAAGCAAGTGTGTGTGTGTGTTTCTTTAATTCCATATTTTTCCCTTAAATCAAGAGACTGGATACATTTTCTGGCAATTTTGAGGCATGAATTCTAATTATTATGTCAAAGTTATTCTTTTTCTGAGTAAATCAGAGCTCTAATTTCAGGCAGAGAAAAATGCATTCAATATTGTCAATCATTTCAGCAAAATACTACTCTTAGCACTTACCAGCTAAACTATAATGTATTGTAGAGCTTATACAGCAGTTTCCAAAAGAATAGTATCACTTTGGTCTTTCTTTTCTTGTTTAATCTCATTTCTGAGAACTGTAAATCTCTGCTGGTACTTAGTGTAATTCTGCCCTATGCATTCTTTAACAACAACAAGAACAACAGAGGTACAAGTTTTAGTTCATAAGCAATCACCTTTTTTGAAAAATCTCTGGCTTTTCTGGATAAAGTATTCACAGATCTACCTAACCACAAATTGTATAGTGTTCTTGAGAGTTAGGAACATTTTAATGTTTTCTCCTAAGAGAAGTTTTATGCAATTAATTTCTTCCATATGATGCATTTTTAAAAACATAAAAAAAGATGACATTAATTTCTGAATTATTTCACTGTTTTCTCGTTTTCCAAGTAGAAAAATAAAATTAAAGAAGAAAAATATAGCTATGCACACAAGCTTCATTATCAAAAGAAATCATATCTTACTTGTATGAAGACATTAGGAGCACCTCACACTCTTTATTACTAGATAAATTCTATATGTAAGCACACAAATTTAGATGTATAATTTCTGACTTCTAGAACATTCTTAAAGAGCAATGAAGTAGCTACTCTCAGTCTTTATATAATTTTATTTGTATATAAATGTATTAAAACAAAGTATTTGTAAACATGTTTTAGGCTGTGATTATATACACTAAATATAAATTTTGGCAAAGGTAGTAATTATACTAATGTCTTCTTGACTTATAGGAGTGTAACTGAATCTATCTGTGCCAGAATCACTGAAATGCCAGCAAACAATGCAAATTAATGACTCTATTCTAGATCAAATGAACAAGAATTTCTGAAAGTACAATCAGAAGGTCTTCATTTTGTACAAGTTTTTTACTTTTTTTTTATATTCTTGACTTTTTATTTCCTGCAGAATTTATAAGCATTTGGCCCCACTTCTTCTTCCACTCCAACTACTTCATGAATTTATAGCTTAAAATCTTCTTATACCTTCCTTATCAATTACATGCTTTAAAAAATTTTTTTGGCCAATGAACTTTTAGCAAATACTTTTAAAAACAAACTGAAAACTGGCCACATTTTTCCATTTGAAGAAATTTATTTTATGTAAATATTGAGGAAAAAAATGGCTCAGATTTTATCTAATCAAATGCAAAGTTATTTAAGTGCAAGAGGCTAAGTTATAATTGTTCTGGGAGCAGTTATGTTGAGTTTTCTCACTTTTTAGATTTATGTTCTAAGCTATAATGCTGAGTTAACAATTTTGCTTTGGGATGAATACATACACACCTGTAAGATGAGGATTTTTCAACCTTCCTGAGGATATTAGAAATGAATTGTAGCTTAGAGTGCAATTATAACATTAAGTCCCAAACCACTGTATAGTTAGAAACTTTTAGAAAAAAATGTCAATTTTAATTGTGGGCTCTGAGCCAAATTTCTGTAGGAGATAGCAGTGCTAACAAGGGCTATTTTCGAGAGCCTCTTTGTCAACAATAGAGATGCTGGACTGTTCACATTGATTAGTATGATGTGAGGTGTTGGTGTTTTGTTCTATGCTTCTATGAATATGCTGAGGCATAAGAAAGACATCTAACAAGAGTTATCTGGTGTGTGTGTGTGTGTGTGTGTGTGTGTGTGTGTGTGTGTGTGTGTGTATTGCACCAAAATCTTCAAAGTCAGCAGGCAAGTAACTGCAATATCTTCCAAGAGACTCAGAATTTATCTGTAAAGCTCTTGGGAACTTTTTCAACTGTGCGAGTTTCTTTGTATTTACAAGAGAGAGCTTACAAAAGCTACTCTGACGTGAGAGTTTGTCCACTACTAGAAACTCATTATCCCCAATACTAGTTACTGATATTTAAGTGTCCTTCAGTCTCCCTATTTCTGAATCAATCAAGGGCACCTCCATTATGTACATATTAGCAAAAATAAAAGCTATACTAAAAGTATACAAACAAGCAATGAAATTCTCAATTAAATTCCACTTACTGAAAAATTGTTATTTACCCAGTGCAATATGAAATAAAAAAAATTATATGATCAAGTTGTTGTTTTCAAGTACCGTTAATTATATTTGGGGAGAAAGCCTGAAAAGGCATGCTTCTTAGAGTGTGTGGTAGAAGGCAGGGACTGATTCTCCAATAACAATTTGACTATAATTATTTCTAAGAAATTAAGATGAGTCATGCATTCATTTCATACAAATGGTACAGACAGGATGATGGTAAGGTTTTTAAGAAAGAACTCAAAAGCCAGACTAACTGGATCCAAATCACTTACTAGCTCATGACCTTAATATTTTACTTAAGTTACTTGATTTTTCTCTACCTTGTTTGAACCTCTATAATATGGTCTAATAACAGTACCCACTTCTTAGAATTATTATAGAATTAAATAAGATGGAAGTATAGATATAATTACATATATATGAATATAACCACTTAGAAAACTTAGAAGAACACCGAGAACATAATTTTGTGTGTATATATGTATATTTATGTTTTTAACCTTCAGATAACCATATATATGTATTTATATAGGGGTGTGTGTGTGTGTGTGTGTGTGTGTGTGTATAACAGTGTATGTATATATATTTTTGTGTGTATCTGTGTGTAAAAAAACATGCTTTTTAACCTCTAGATAAGTATAGAACAAGCTTGTGAGTTAGTATGATAGATTCAGTAAATGTCCATTTGTGATCATTCATTATGTTAATAATTCTTAGCTCCCTCAAAGCTCTTTCTATGGAATAGCAATCCAAATTAATTAGAAGAAACTGTCATTAAGTTCACCCATAATCTGAGTTTTCAAATTAATAGTAGACTGATCACCTTAGGTCAGATAACAGAGATTAACCACAGTTTAAAAATTATGTAGAGCTGCATTTGAAGAAGCAAAAGAAGCACTTAATATATTGTCCCACTTCCCAACATCTCTTTAGGAATTCTTTAGTCCTCTGAGTGTTATCAAACATTACTCATAAATTTACTTTTGTTTTATAAGAACTTTTTACCTATAAGTCTTATTTTTGTATGGGGTGCCTGGGTGGCTCAGTTGGTTGGGCGACTGCCTTCGGCTCAGGTCATGATCCTGGAGACCCGGGATTGAGCCCCACATCGGGCTCCCTGCTCAGCAGGAAGCTTGCTTCTCCCTCTCTCATTCCCCCTGCTTGTGGTTCCTCTCTCACTGTGTTTCTCTCTGTCAAATAAATAAATAAAATCTTTAAAAAAAAAAGTTTTATTTTTGTGATAAAGGTCCTACTCTTTCATCTTCTAACAACTCAACAATATGAAAAAGATTGAAGTTATAGGTTCCTTACCTCAATTTCATTTCAGTAGTAGTTATTTATCAAGAAATGCTAGTTTGAATGTTGTATTAAACTCTATATCTGTATCAGGGCTTTCTTGCTCCAAAACATTACAATACACAATAGAACCTGGCAAGGAGAATAAACAAACACACAAAGAAGATTTACTGCCTCATGTATTTAGAAAGTATGGTGGCTGGGAAGGCTTTAGGTGAAGCTTTATTCGGGGCTTCAGACAATGTTGGCAGGACTCTGTTTCTCTCTTGACTAAACCCTTCTCATTTTCACATGTTTCTTGCATTCCCTTAGAGTCTCTCCCTTCATGGGTATAAGAAAATCATCATCATCTCCTGGGGCTATATGTTTTGGGATTCCAAAAATAAATAGAAATTATAAAACATCCAACATTTTAAAAAAAGTTCAGATTCTTAGCCAAGCAATATCCACAGATGCTCTAATTTGCAGACTTCATTCACCAGCCCACACCTAAACCAAGTGTTGTGGAGAAGGAAATCGAATCCTAATGACTGTAGCCCTGTGTAATGTCATTGACTTATGCAACAGATAATATTGTCCCACCTAAACCATGTGAACAAGATTGGGGAGATGTCAATCCCTCAGTAAACACTGAGGCTATTTTAAGAAGGAAAAATCTCTAAAAGAAAATTGGGCCTCATATCAGGAGGCAAAGATCCATTGTTATTTTATTTATTTATTTGAAGGTTTTATTTATTTATTTGACAGAAACACAGCTAGAGATGGAACACAAGCAGGGGATGTGAGAGAGTGAGAAGCAGACTTCCTGCCAAGCAGGGAGCCTGGTGGGCTCAATTGCAGGACTCTGGGATCATGACCTGAACAGAAGGCAGACGCCCAATGACTGAGCCACCCAGGCACCCCAAAGGTCCATCTTTAATAGAGTATAGAGTAAGAGGAATCCAAAGGCACAATCCCTTCCCTCCAGTTTATAACTCCTTTGTAATTTTATTTAACTTAGTAAATAGAGTACCTACTAAATTTGACATTGAAATCAATGCCGAGAAAAATCTGAAAATAAATAAAATATAATTCTGTCCTTAATTAATTCAGGACCTAAGAAGGGAAATGTACATATATTATATATACTATTCCATATAATAATAGTATATATATATATATATATATATATGTGTGTGTGTGTGTGTGTGTGTGTGTGTGTGTATTCAAGGATAACCAGGTATTCGTGCATTTAACACAATGATTCTCAAACTATCTGTGTTGACAAACCAGCTATTGTCCTGCATTCCATTGCAGAATAATACTTTTATAAAATGTAATGAAATTAATTACTAAGGAATAAATGATAAAAAACTTGGAAACAAATAAAATTCAAACAGCTAGTAAACTTTCTAAATGCTGCCTGTTAATTCTATATTTATTGTATACTTAGCATTCACAGACTGGCTCTCGCATGCAGATCATACTTTGCAAAGCACAGGTTTATAAATACATATTGAATTCACATGATGTTTATTAATAATGCTAAGTATTAAGATTATGGTGCAAGGGGGTAAAGAGTGTGAGGGAATATTCAAAAAACAGATATTTAGTTCTCTTAGAAAGAATTTTTAAGGAGTCTCTTTATAGGGATCTCTTAAAACTTCTTCTTGGGAAAAGAAAATAACAACAACAACAAAACCACTAATTCTTTATGATGTAATTATCTGAAGTCTGCAACTTTTTTAAGATAAAGGGCCAGATAATGAATATTTTAGGCTCTGAAGGCCATATGGTCCCTGTTACAACTATCAAATTGCAAATAACTGGACTAGGTCTCCAGTTGCAGAAGACCCAACACACACTGGTCTAAATAAAACTAGGAATTTATTGACTCTGCTAACTGAAAACCCAGAGACAAGATTCAAGTGAAGTTTGATCCAGGGCTCAAACTCTGTTTTCAGGATGGGTTTTTTTTTTATTATATTCTACATTAATTTTAGTCTCAGGCAGGGGACCCAGGTAGGCTTCAGGCTCACGTCATTCCTACCATCACAATATCTTTAAAAGGGAGAGACTCCTAGAAGTCTTATTGCATTTTGTTAACTTTATTTATACCACATAATTATTCCTGAACTGATCACTGTGTCCAGGGAAAATTATACATTTATTAAACAGATTTCAATCTCCTCCTCATACCCAAATAGAAGATGAAGTCATCTACATCTGAGCACAAAAATCTAAGAGTTAGGCAGGGGTTAATTCCCCAGAAAAACCTTAGGGTATTTTTGTCAAAATTCAGGTAAGTGGATAGTGGGAGACCAAAAAGAAGTAATGTCTGTAAAAGGAAACAAAAATCACAAAAACAGAGCTATCACAACATTGGGCTAAGTCAGTATTGTCAGTGTATGCTTTCAGGTATAAGAAACTGACCACCACATTGTGAGATGCCCAGGTTTGGCTATGTGCAGAAAGTTGTAAATGAAACCATAAAAAGACGGGTGAGATATGGATGGGTAGTGAAGACTGAGGAAAGCATCCCTGTGCAGGAAGCATAAACAATAGAAAGATACATGGCATTCTATCGACTGTGCTTAGCCTGGTGAAGAGAAATACATATTCTGGTGTCATGTTTGGATTTAATTATTAGTTCTTACAATTAAGAGTTAAATAAACTTGGACAGAATGCTTCATTTTTTTCTGAGTTTCAATTCCTTTCCTTAAAATGGAGACCTTTAATTCATGGGGTTATGTGAGAATTAAGTACACATTAAGTACTCCAAAAGTTGTGGCTATTCTTTGTATGATCACACAAGTCTGGTTGAAACCATGGTTTCACTCCCCAAGAGTCAAGGAAAATATCCCTGGGAAGGACACTTCAGTAGAAAATAAGAGCAAAACCTCACAAAGGAAATAATTTAATTCCATTCTAATATAGACATGAGTACCAAGCAAAGATTTTTGAACTAAAAAGTGACATAATAAAATTGATATTTCAGGGAGGCTTCCTGGTGTGAAAGATCTAGAAAGAATTGAACAAGAATGGTACTGGGCAAAGATAGTTCTGTTCAGGGAACTCCAATAATCAATGTCTTTAAATGTCTATCATGAAAATAGAGATTTCTTTTAGGACTGTCTGTAAATTGCATTTGACATTTCTCAATATTCTATGCAATATAAAGACATTAATGTTGAATCTTTACATAGTGAAAGGAGCAGAAAAATAACTTTCCTGGCAATGAGTGAGGAATAGATTGACCTTCACGTTTTATTAGCAACATTTGGAATCTTCAAAGTGGCATTGGTGAGAAAGGAACAATGAGAATGGGAAATGACCACAAAAAAGAAAAGGTTCTTAGGAATTTCCCTTAAATGGAATCATGTTTTATTTCTTTCAAATGTGGGATTAATATTAAAGTGTCAAGTTTGATAACAGGCCATATTTAGAGATTTTAAGATAAAGGAAGCAATCATTGCACAAAAAATAATCGCCTATTATAATACCCTTTAATTCTATATTGGTGAGTGTCCCAACCAACCAAAAATATGTTTTAATTTTCCTAAGCTGGTATCTACTCAGGGTTTGCTGTATTTCAAGTATCTATTCAATTAGGCTTCAATCACCAAAGGGAGGCATTTACCAGCTGGATAAATTCTCATCCCAGAACTTACCTGATGATCTTTTCTCTGCCTCTATTTCTTCTCAAATTCTCTGTCCATGGAATGTTATTTGAAACATGACAGATTACAGGTCACCACAATGCCACTGTTGTGGAAAACTAAGCTATATACATAAATGATCAACCTACTTATTTTTTATTCAATTAAATTTTAACCAAATCCTGAATATTGATGCAAATATATATGCAATGTTTTGCCCAACAAAAAAAAATCTGCATTGTGACTTTATAACACAGGTGCTGGCAAAAATCATAAATCTCATTTTATAGATTGAATGCCTAAAAGAGGGAGACAGTGCATTGCCTAAGGTCACACGCTAAAATTTTCTCCTAGTAAGGTTTCTTAATTCTACCTTTTGTGCCTGCAATCATTCAATCCATTTTGAAGTTGGAAACTGTAGAGTCAGATTCTTTACTTCCTACAGTACATCTTCAGGCAGTATGAGATTCTGACAAGTGACAAGACCTGTTTGAAGTGATTGTTCTCTTTCTTGGATAGTGCAGGCAACTATTTAAAAAAATGGAATTGCCATTAGATTCCAGGAAGAAGTACATAATAGAAAGAAAGTTTATTTTCATGTTGGATTTTATTTTTTATAAAATTGTGTCTAACCAGATTATTTAAATAACTGAAAATCCTCAGACTTAATCTGCACTATTATTAATGGGTTATACATAAGAATAAATGTTCAAACCTCAACATGCATCTTTATAATTGAAAAAAATCCTTGTATGTTCATGTGATTTTTGCCTATATTCTGTTGTGCCTTATGCGATGAGTGGTAGCTGATAGATGTTTTAATATAATTTCAAAACAACCAATCTGGGTTTCCTTTTTTGAATATACTGTGTTCTCTAGCCAAAGAGCAAGTCCTCTGTAGTCAAAGACTAATAATGACAATAATTGTATCTCTACATGTTTGTAACCCTTCGTATTTCAAAAAGCACTTTTACATAATTTATCTTATGTGGCCTCCATAATGCCATGAGTTGCTTTCATATTATTCCCATTTTAAACACAGAGACTCTCAGGCACTTGAAGGTTAATTATCTTACCCAAAGCTCTCCAATGAGGTATGCTTCTCAACCAGGGAGGGAATAGTTATTTAACCAAATCTAAATAGACCAACAATATGAGATCACTATCATTTTATATTTCATTTAAAAAATAATCTATTATGGGACACCTGGGTGGTTCAGTCAGTTAAGTATCTGGCTCTTGGTTTCAGTTCAGATCCTGATCTCAGGATTGTGAGACCGGCCTCATGTCATACTCATCATCAGGGAGTCTGCTTCTCTCTCTCTCCCTCTCCTTCTGCCCCCCCATTCATCTCTCTCTAAATATATAAGATAAACATTTAAAAATAATAAAAAATAATAATCTATTATAATGATACTATCAATTTTTGATGTATCCAATTTCAGTGATGTTAAAAATGTCTTAAATATTTATTTTAAACAGATATATCAGGGCACCTGGGTGGCTCATTTGGTTAAATGACTGCCTTTGGCTCAGGTCATGATCCCGGAGAACTGGGATTGGGCCCCACGTTGGGCTCCATCTCGGTGGGAAGCCTGCTTCTCCCTCTCTCACTCCCACTGCTTGTGTTCCCTCTCTAGCTGTGTTTCTCTCTGTCAAATAAATAAATAAAATCTTTTAAAAAACTAAAAAAATAAAACAGATATATCATGGTGAGCTATGCCTTTCCATCACTGAAGTCCTGGTCTCGACCCCTAAGCTTCTCTGAAAAGTGATTTCCATGAACCATGTCTTTTTCTTGTAATTTATTTACCACTAATTCCCCAGAAATCTGCCAACTGTTACCCTCAGACTTTCTTTTTTAATTGTTATATAAAACTGAGTCTTGGATAACCTTGATGGCTCAGCTCGTTGGGCATCTGCCTTTGGCTCTGGTTGTGGGATTATGGGATCAAGCCCCGCCTTAGGCTCCCTGCTCAGTGGGGACTTTTCTTCTCATCTTTCCTCTCCCTCTGCTCCTCTCCTTCTGCCTCTCTTCCGTTGCTCATGTTCTCTTTCTGTCTCAAATAAATAAATAAAATCTTAAAAAAAAAAATGAGTCTTTTTTTTTACAAATTCACACGCGCGCACGCACACACACACACACACACACACACACACACATATGGATAACTTCCAAAATTAAACCCTCTACTTTAGAATCCTTATCTGGTCCTGGTTTGTCTTGCACTGCCCCTCTTCAATGTTCTTGAATGGTCTCTTTTCATTCCAAACTTAATATTTCTAAAACTGAAGTCATTCTTTCTCTTAATAATGACAACAACAATCAAATAAAAGAGCATAGTTCCTTTCTGACTTGTAAAGTTTATAAAAAATATAACATTTTCTCACTAGTCTGTTTAGAATCCAATGGATAGTGTCTTTATTAAAAATAATACAATTACTTCATAGTAGGCTCCTAAAAAGGAGTGCCAAAGGAGTCATTCTGGAAAACAAAATGTGTTCATTGATTTGTGCACAGATATTCATTTTAAGTCCATTTTTTTCCACAATTGGACTTTTAGGTTTTTGGTTTTTTTACAATATGTGAATATCATATTTAGGTGTATTTTGAGAAACATGGAAAACCCTCCCAAATTCATCCTCTTAAGTCTCAATCAAAAGGGAATAACCACTTTTACTATAACCAAAAGTTTTAATTTGCTATTCATATATATATTAATATACATATACATATCTTAATTCTGTATATTCTGTGTGTGTGTGTGTGTGTGTGTGTGTGTGTGTGTGTATGTGTGTGCCTGCCTTCATAGGTCACAGAAAAAGGACCTGATTGGCCTGAAACAGGTTCCCCTTTAACATGTACATTCTACCTTTTGTCACATCATTTTAAATGTTATTCTTATATCACTAATTACTTTATTTATTGACTTGTTCTTGATGCTTCCTTTATTTATTTAAAGATTTTGTTTATTTATTTGACAGTGAGTGGGAGAAATAGAGCATAAGTAGAGGGAACAGATAGAGGGAGGAAAAGTCTCCCCAACTGAGCAAGGAGCCCAACTTGGGACTCTATCCTAGGGCCCTAGGATCATGATCAAGCCCAAGGAATAGCTTAATGACTGAGCCAACCAGGCACCCTTATCTCTCTCCTCTAAACACACATTTTGTTCTGGCTAAATACATGGATGTTTCCATCACCTTTGTATCCCCATCATCTAGAACAATGCCTGACATTTAAAAGGCATTCAGTATTCTATAGCACACTTTATTAAAACCTCTAATGTTATAAAGAATTATTGTGTTGACTAGATAGCAAATAAGGAAAACAACACATTTCTCACTTTTATGTCTTCAATATATTATACAACTGTTCATTTCATTTTTGGTAGTCAATACTAGCACTATGGCTTTTCTCTAGATAACTTTGAAATGCAATATTTGAAATCTCAAAACTTTGAGAGATAAATGAGCTATGTCTCTTTCTGAGAACTCATTCTTGTTAAACATAGCCTTCAATGCATGACTGATAATTTAACACTGCTAACAGTATTTTCCTGTTTTCCTATAGCTCATATAGAAATAATGCCATGACATCTATTTAAAATTATCCAGTTTGGGGGCACCTGGGTGGCTCAGTTATTAAGCATCTGCCTTTGGCTCAGGTCATGATCCCGGAGTCCTGGGGTCAAGCCCCACATTGGACTCCCTGCTAAAGAGGATGCCTACTTTTCCTTCTCTCGCTCCCCCTGCTTGTGTTCCCTCGCTAGCTGTGTTTCTCTCTGTCAAATAAATAAATAACATCTTTTTAAAAAACAAAAAATAAAATTATTCAGTTTCTTTTCCTTCCAACTTTTAATATTGTGCTATATATATTTATTAAATTTTAAAGTCTAATATTTTACACATTTGGATTTTGTTGGACATACTGCTTCCACTTATTCATTTTACCAGTAGTATCAGGGTTCAGCAAATTAAGGTTTGCTAAATAGAGTTATACCACAGTCATAAGCCCAAATCTATTGGTCCCAATGTTTAATTCACTTTTATTAGTATATTTCCAAGTAGAAGGTTTAATTTATACATATTAAACTCTGCCACACAGTGTCTTGCTCACAAAATCCTTCAATAACTGCATCCCCCAGTATTGAATATTTTACCCATTTATCACATGAAACATCCCTGGCCATTATTACTTAGATAATAATTTGAGAAATACTGTCAAATACACAAAAAACCAAAAACAAATAAAAAATAAAAGAAACAAAATGCAGGTGCCTGGGTGGCTCAGTTGGTTAGGCTACTGCCTTCAGCTCAGGTCATGATACTGGAATCTCCGGATCAAGTCCCACATCAGGCTCCGATCTCCACAGGGAGTCAGCTTCTCCCTCTGACTTTCTCCCCTCTCATGTTCTCTGTCACTCACTCTCTCTCTCAAATAAATAAATAAAATCTGTTTTAAAAAATGCTTACTTTTCTGTTAGAATATTCTTCTATTATTAGGGAATCCATTTAATTCACTTAAGTCCATGTTTTCTAATAAATATTTCACAATTTAGAATGTTGTAACAGAGCTTTTCCATTCATCATGTAGCTCTTTTCACAAATAAAGGATTATTTGTTTTGCATGGAATGGAAGCCCTAACTATTGGATAGGAAAGTTCAGGTTTTTACTTCTCATGAAACTCCCATAGAGGCACGCATGTTTCCAATGGTCTAACTAATAAGGAGCTGTGGAGGGGAAAGAAAAAGACCAACATTTATTGTTCCTTTTTTTTTTTTCCAAATATTTGATGGTACCCAAGCCCATGAGACATTTATTTTATAAAAGTGGGGTTTGAAGAGGAAATTTGTTGCAAAGGATATTCCAGGAGGCAGCAATTTATACAAATGTAGAAACCCCCAATATAGTGACTTGGATACCAAGTCTGCAGGGACAGGCAGACTGATACTGCTAACTACTAACAAGATATTTTATTAATGAGGTGGCCATTGATTAAAACTCTACATTAGAAGTCTCCTTGATTCATTTTCCAAAGTTATGTTTAGCATGTGCATTGGTGGTGGGGAATAAATGAGAACAAAGTCATAGTCTCAGCAGGGAAAAGCTTAGACCCAGTTTTGACAGGAACGCTAGAGTAGCTTTGGGGAGATTTCATAACAGATACTGTAAGTCTCTATTTCTTAGTTATTCTGTATATACATACTCATAAAACACAATCTTAAAGATAATCACACGGAAATTGATATAATATAGCTATTTTGTATGTATGTATGTGTGTGTATTTCTCTTGTAACCTTTAAACTTACTTTCTCCCTCTCTTTCAAATGACTCATTTCTCCTCTCACAATTTATATTCATAATCTATACTGAAGCTTCCTATGGGAAATCCAGGACAAAATCAGGAACTGTAAAACTTTGATCAATGTAACTTGAATAGTTATTATAAAGTAATATGATGATAATGAGATTATGTTCTAAAATATGATTAGCCAGTGATGAGTTTTAATGTTTATAGACTAGAAGACCCAGAAAATAAATACGTTCAATGGTAGCAAGGATTTTAATAACCTTGTTTGGTGCCTACCACTGTACTTGGCTTCTATTAAATGGTCAGTAAGTGTTGACTAAGCAAATGAATAAAAAAGTGGTAAGACACAGAAGAAAGATGGTTTGTTTGGATATGTTTAAAAGACCTTACCTAAAGATTATTATTTCAGTTCAAGGATGTGTTTATTGAGCACCATATGCTGAGTACCATACCAAAACTTGCATTTATACATAAGAATAAGCAAGGCCTCTTCAGAGAGCTTGCACTCTACTGGAAAAGCAAATGCCAAAATTTATTTTCAATGTATTTTGTCAGAGCTATGATACAGATAAGTCGTGGCTATGAATGTAAACAATTCATTAAGCCCAACTTAACTCAGTTACAACATAACTGGATATGGAAATGGGGACATAGAGGTAAAGGAGACCTTTTTTTTTTAAAGATTTTATTTATTTGACAGAGAGAAACACAGCCAGAGAGGTAACACAAGCAGGGGGAGTGAGAGAGGGAGAAGCAGGCTTCCCGCCGAGCAGGGAGCCCGATGTTGGACTCGATCCCGGGTGTCCGGGATCATGACCTGAGCTGAAGGCAGTCGCTTAATCAACTGAGCCACCTAGGTGCCCTAAAGGAGACTTTTTAAAGAGAGATGTTAAGGATATCATTTTAAGTTAAAGCTGAAGAGTGAAGAAATGTCCCTTATTGAAGAAAGTCTTCCACTCCTTTACCCAACTGTACAAAATCCCCATTATTTCTGGTGCTGAGTATGTTTTTTTCGCTCCTCTTATAATGACAACTTCTTTCTAAAAATATTTTTTCCACTAGTTTGTAAGCGCCATGAAGTGCATGGGCCATGTCAGTCTTATTTATTATCTTATGCCTCATGCTTGGCAAGAAGTAGGTGCTCCACCAATATTTATAGGGAGGATGGAAGGAAGAATGAAGGGAGGAAATAAAGGGATACAATTTAGGAGACCAGTAGAAACTATTTGGAGGAACTTGGGTCAGGGTGGGAAGGAAACCAAACCCATGCCATAAAACCCATTTTATCCTAAATACAGAATCTCACCAGGGACTCATTGGCTCTATTTAAATTAAGAAAAGGGAAAATGCAAGTTTCTTGGCAAGAAGATTAGATTGAAATTAATCTGACTGGGGCATAATCCCAGTTGTGTGGCTTGATTAATTAATTTGACACCTTCACTTCTCCATGTTCTCAGCCAGAAGATGGTAACACTTATGCCACCCTCCCGGAGTGGTGGGGAGAAAGAATGAGATGACATGAAGAAGTCTCGCCATGTGAAGGATTAGGCAGCAGTCTGGAGGGACATAAAATGAAATGGCCACTATGCTGAAGCCAAAAGGGGGAAGATTTTTGCCTGCCATTGGGAAGATGCTTCTAGTAACCTGAGCTACAAAGATGGACTGTGCCCCTCAGAAGACACAGACTTATCAACTCAGATGTTGTGTCTCTGGCCAGTGTACCACTGAAGATACTTTAAAGTGGGTCATGTTAACAGAAGAGTAAGTGAGCATTATATGATCCATAAAGTCTCTACCATTTCCTCAGACTGTATTAGTCTATCGACCTGTGACATGAATAGTAGTCACACATGGTATAATTATTCACAAGAGCAAAGTCTTATCTTATTTACCTAGAATACCGACAACTAAAAAGCAAAATAGTAATTTTATGATAAAAATGTTCAGAAAAATAAACTATATACATAGTTCATTATATTGTGAAAGAAAAATGAAACTACATGTGGCATACTTTATATTTTATAATATGTTAATAGAATAAATCCATTTTAATCAGAATACTGAATCAGAAAATACCTTTTCCTATCATTCTAGGTTAGCAGGAATTTGGTGATTATAAAGAGATTCCCAATATTTGTATTTTGGAACTTAAAACATTGTAAGTTGATATGTGTCCCAAAGCTGATTATATGACAATCTAAATCTGATTTTCAACAATTTTTATAAATGTTAATTTTACTCAATTGTGGTAATTTATCTTTAATAACATTTATACTTTTAACATAGACCCCAAAAGTGCTTATATTGGAGAAAACAGCTTAAAATTGCTTATATGATTACCTCATTTAAAGAAAAATAAAATTAACATTTTTCTTCTTGCATAATAGAATCACTTTTTTTTGTAGCTCTAAGCCTTAACCTCCATGACAGTAAAATTAAAGGGAAAAGAAGTAGAAAAACCTTGAAAGAACATATAGTAGAACAATAATAATCATTTTAAAATCAAGTATAACAATGCAAGCTAAAATTACTAGAATCTCATGTATTATTCTTACCCAGGTGTGCAACACAAGATAACTACTGGTGATTGATGTATGTTTATGTTCTGAACAATTATGTAGACATTTTCTAGAATAAAGGATATATGCCATATCATTTTTCTCCTTGTTAAAATTAAAAGTCAAGTGCTTTAATTTTCAAGGACAGCTGTAAAATGACTAATTGCTATAAAAGTAAATGATATGCTAGTCTATATAATGTGAACCATACTTTCTTAGATGAATAACTTAAGAAAAATACTTAAATGCTAATAACTTTACTCAAATACTGAAACACAATATTTTATTTTTATATAGTTGCTAATCAGATAAGGTAAACATAAGGATATTTTGATGTTAACTGAAATCATAATAGGAGGGACAATACAGCTCTACCAAAATAATAAACTTTTAGTTTTTGTCCTTTGGAAAATTAATTTCTTTAAGAGTATAGGTTTGAAGTTTGTTTCACTAATTCTCACTGAGTTTAAAGGAGCATTTATTATCTTTTATTCAGAAGCCACGAATAATAAAAGTGGCCCTCTTGAACTTGTAAGAGTTCAAGTTATACCTTGAGGTTATAACTAGGTAGAGTTTCCTATTAAATGAAGATTTTAGTAATAAAATATTCAGGATTATTACTAATCAGGAGAACAAGAGAAACACGCTTAAGGACAAACAACAGCTGATTCTATCCTTGATGAAATTAAATTCCAGAAAGGCTTTAATGCTTCCAGTGACTAATGAAAGACGGTCTATCAAATCAGCAACTTTCAAAAATCCAGCAACACTACATGTCAGGATTTTTTGTTTAAATTAAAACCTATACTTGACTTCTCTGTACCCGTGTAGGAACACAAATTTAGCCAATGTTCTATTACTTAATAAATGAACCACTTCATTTTAAGTGGCATGTGCCTATGCCAAAATATAGCACATACCAGCCACAACTCCCTGACCTGACTATTAAAAAGACTAACTACATTCTTTAAACTCAGATATCTCCATGAAAAATCTTTCTTTTCCTGACAAAGACAAAGGTTAGATCAGATATACAACATCAGAGGAGCATTATCTTGTCAAGTGGCTGGAATACATTAATATTAGGAAGGAATTTTTCAGTTACAATTTTAAGTGTGGCTGAAGGAAAATCCTTATGTCTGCTATTTATATTACTTTTGCCACATGGATAAAAATAAGAATAAATCTTGGTGAGTATTCCGAAGCATACTGGAAAAAATCCAATTTAATTAGGAAAAAACACTACTCATTTGGGGGTTGGAAAAGTCAGACTTTGAAACATGTGTAAACCATTATAAAATCCAATTTGTGATTAATAAGCAATGAATTCTTCCTTGACAGATATGCACCATTGGTTATTTATTCAAGTTTTTTAGATTTTACTTTATATGGTATTCTCTTCATTTTTAAAAAGTAAGTGTAAAATTATTTTCCTTGTTTACACTCATGTTCATTCTATTTTTAAGATAAATAACAATGGGATTAGGGATGTTTATGCATGAAATGTCTTAGGCTACAAGTATTGGTTAATTGCCTTCATTCTTCCTGTACGTCAGTGTTTAGCCAGAAAAGAGCCAGAATAAATATGATCTGACCCAGATCTATCCTTTGTAAAACATGGAAGATCAACATGAAAGAATATGTTGGGAACTGAAAGCTTTTCTTCTCAGTGAATTCTGATCACTGGGGCTCTGAGGATGGCTTTCTTGCATAAATTATACCTCTAAAACACTGGGTTAATGTTCAAGGTTTGGTTTTTTGAAGGTCAGATGAAAATGATAAATGATAAATTACCCTAGATTTTTTTAATGTCATTATGAAAAAATTAAAATATCCTTAAAATTACAAATTTTGTCACTCAGATTCAACAATTACCAAGAATTTACTACACTTATTTTTCTGGGTTTTTTTGAAGCTAAATTGATAAGGTGTAAGCAATCCTACCTCACTGCTCCTCCTTGTTAAAACTTTAGTAGGCATCTCTAAAATTATGAGTATTTTATTAGATATTCACTCTGACATTAACAAAAATAACATTAATTTCTTGATGTCATTTAACATCTACTCTATGTTCAGCTTTTTGACTGGGGGGGGAAGATGTTTCTATTGTCTAAATACACAAACAATTAAAAAAAAAAGACTTCCAAGACTATTAAATAAGATCCCCAAAGCACAAACTTTAAAATGAAGAGCCAATGTATCTGTTTATATAAAAGGTTAAGAACTTCTCTTCAGCGAAGGGCACCATAGTATTTTTTTTAACTGTGTTATGTTCATCACCATAAAGTACATCGTTAGTTTTTGATGCAGTGTGGCAAGAGAAGTGCACCATAGTATTATTTAACTCTTGCAACATCTGAAAATACCGACCCAAAAATACAAAAATAAGCAAATAGAAAAAGTCCAAATTTCCACCACTAGAAAACCTAATATTACCCCACTACATTTTCTACACAAAGAAATTCTCAAATTCATTTGTTTCATGCAGCTAACTTAAGGAGTAACCAAAAATTCTATCACAATATTAAAAAATAGCATCATTGTATTTATTTGCCATGTTTTGATAGTTGAATTTGGTCTCTCAATTATATTAAGAAAGGAAGATATCAGGAAGAGAGCAAAGGTTATATTACAAGTAAAAGAAAGAGCTCACTAGTGTTTTCCACCAGAACCGCATTCTCAGGGGCGCCTAGGTGGCTCAGTTCGTTAAGCGACTGCCTTCGGCTCAGGTCATGATCCTGGAGACCCGGGATCGATCCCCACATCGGGCTTCCTGCTCTGCAGGAAACCTGCTTCTCCCTCTCTCAGTCCCTCTGCTTGTGTTCCCTCTCTGGCTGTGTTTCTCTCTGTCAAATAAATAAATAAAATCTTTTTAAAAAAAAAGTAGATTTATATTTAAAAAAAAAAAAAAAAAAAAAAGAACCGCATTCTCAGTGGAAATCCAACTTGACTTGTACCTTAGCTATCTTGCAATTCATTTCTTTTGACTAAGTGATGAAATGAACAATGCTGGCAGCAAAAATATTGAACTCATTAAGCAGCTATATGTGTCAAATACCTGTTAAATGCATTATATAGATTCTTCTATTTAAACTGCATGCAATTATGTGGGGGAGGTGTTGTTATGCCTTACTTTTACAGGTGAAAATCCTAATTTACAGAAATTATGTAAATTTGCTGAATTCTTATCAGGAAGATGTAGGTCAGGATTAGAATACAGTAGTATTTGGCAGAAATCCTTGCCCTTTTTGCTTTCCCTTTTTTATATTTTTGTTTACTTATCAATAACTAATAAAACTATATGGTTCAAACTTCAAAAAACATAAAAATGTAGTGGAGGGATGTATTCAATAGGTGATAAGGAGTAAGGAGTGCACCTGTGGTGAGCACCAGGTATGTATGGAAGTACAGAATCACTATGTTGTACACCTGAAACTAATATTACACTGCCTATTAACTAACTAGAATTACAATTAAAACTTTTTTAAAAACATAAAAGATATTCTCTGAAAAGACTTCCTTTGATTCTTGGTTTTCTCCCAACTTACTCCCATACTATTATTTTTTCTTGTTTGTTTATACTTCTAGGAGACTTATGAACTACCAAGAGCCTCTATGCACATATGTGTGTATATTCTTTCTTCTCCCCTTTCTAGTGCCAGGGCTAACATATTCCTTATCGTTTTATATATCTTTCTAAAATATAAATCTTACATATATTTGCATATCAACATATTTTTCCAAATGATTTTGCAGTTACATATTATTCAATGAAATGGATATACCTTAATTTAGTTAACCAGTCCCACTACAGTGAGAATTTAAAATAAAATGATTTTTTTTCAATCACTTTCTTTTTAAAACAATACTGCATATCATCTGGAATAGAAATGGAGCCTCTATCAGGTTGTATTCTTGAGTGACTATGATAGCAGAAAGATAAATTTTTGTCATGTATGTCAATTCTCTGAGATTTGGAGTCATCTGCCACAAGAGCAGCATAACTTGAGTTGTGGTATATTAATTGCACTAATGGTTCTCACTAATGTCCTCTCTGCAATTTTCCCTTTGATTGGGCTCTACCACAAAGAATCTGAGTTGGCTATGTTAATGTTCTGCTCAATTGGGCAATAAAAAATTTGACCCTGCCAGTGGCTTCATAGTAAACTTGCACATTTATACTTCTTTAGCATATCTGCTATTGGCATGAGAACATGTTTGGGTTAGACTGCTACAGACTGAAAACCATGTTCAGAAGAACTGACTCCTCCCAACCAGCACCATCCTAGACCAATCAACTCCTGGCGGACTGACTAGGTGACCAGATATGTATGACCAAGGCCAAGTTTCCCAGCAATTACTAGAGCGGATGAGCCAAAACACCTAACCAATCAATAGATTTGTGAGCATAAAAAAAGACCGCCTAATTTTGCCTGGTTTGTTATGCAGCAATAGCTAACATATATAGTACCTCCAGAAAACTAATCTCTATCTCATTCAAAAAAGTCATCATTTGATCCTCACTCATTCCTGTATTGCTTGAATTCTTTAAAAATGTGTAACAAATGTGCATTTTGTTTAAAAAGTATCCAAACACAAAATATAAATCTGTCTTAGTTTAGCCCTCATCATGATGAATCTATTTCAAGCAGAGTACTTTCAACAAAATTTCATCTCTATGCCACCATCCCACTTTATTATGAGATAAATGAATAATCACCACAAATAAAGACTAGTTATTTCAATAACCATGTAAAAAAATTCCATGATGAATTATTTAGGATTTTTTCCATTAATAAAAATGAAGAATGCATGTCTGAAAGAGAAAATGTACTATCAAGTATTAGAACAATTGAGTCTAATCCAGTTGGTGATGTTCATCTACTTGAGAGTTTGATAGGAAACCTGGGACTTGATTTATTTATGAATTTTTTTTTTTTTTAAAGATTTTATTTATTTGACAGCGAGAAACACAGCGAGAGAGGGAACACAAGCAGGGGGAGCGAGAGAGGGAGAAGCAGGCTTCCTGTCGAGCAGGGAGCCCGATGTGGGACTCGATCCGGGGTCTCCGGGATCATGACCTGAGCCGAAGGCAGTCGCCCAACCAACTGAGCCACCCAGGCGTCCCTATTTATGAATTCTTTACAGTGAAATAATCTTGAAACTCTGAATTTGAAAGGGACTGATGAAGGATATCATGGATCTGAAGAAATAAAGTCAAAAGAAAAAGCACTATGGCAAACAATTTCATTTAGTTGTATGCAATTATGAAAATGTCTTCCATGACAGTTCCATATAGCATGACAGCCAAAGTCATGCTGTATTAGAATTTGATGAAAACTGAAAAGTACAAAATGTACATGTGTACATATCCATCAGGTATTAATATAATTTATAATAATGCATAGATATTGATTCATCCATGGACAGATCCTAGATCAATAATCTGTTCCCCAGGTTAAGATACGTCTCTCACTAGAGAAGTGAGATTTCTAATTCACATTCTTTTCTGAAATCCAGCCTTTTGAATAGCATATGTCATCATGGAAATGCATATAGTTTTCTGGAGCTATAAAAATCCATAGTGTGTGAAAAGGAGACATTAAATGGAAGAAAACTGATAGATTTTCAAATATTTCCACTACTTAAAATATTTCTATTTAGTTACTTAGAATATGACTGTTTTAGGATCCTGATATTTTTTAACAGGCATGTTGTATTCATGTATCCACACTTTTTCATTTAAGGCCTTAACTGTAGTCAAAGGAGATGATGGATGTTTCATTTTCCAAGAACCATAGTAAAAATAAGGGCAAAATGCCCTCTACAATGAATGCTATTCAAGACAGAAATATTAAAGTTTTGCTTTACTAATGAAAAATAAGATGATCTCAGTTTCTATAAGGATTATCAAAGATTGAGCTCTTGTGAATTTTAGTTCATTTAATAATTTTAAGATTTCACGTTCAAAATAAAATTAATCTCTGTGTGTAAGTCTCATATGTTTGAGGCCCCTCTCTTATTTCTTCATGAATAATTGACCTAATTAACTAAACGGTCTATTCAACTATATATTGAAAATTAGTCACATTATGAAGACATAGCCTAATAATAATTCTTGCTGACATTTAGGTGTGCTACAAGAATTTCACATATACTCATTCAATTCTCGCTCCAAATTATAAGATAAGCACAATTATTATTCTTATTTTAAAGAAGAGGAAACAAAAGCCAGTCCAGTGTAACACATAGCTGGAAAAAACTGGAGTATATGAAATTCAGAACCCCAAGCTCATTTTCTTTCTTTTTTTCCCCCCAAGCTCATTTTCTAAAAGAGTTTTTGAGAAATGGCTTCCTTTATTTGTTTCTTTCTTTCTTTCTTTCCTTTTTAATATTTTATTTATTTATTTGAGAGTGAGTGAGTGAGTGAGTGAGTGAGAGAAAGCACAAGCCAGAAGAGGAAAGGGAAGGAGAGGGAGGAGCAGACTCCCTACTGAGCAGGGATCCCCATGTGGGACTCCACTCCAGGACTCTGGGATCATGACCTGAGCTGAAGCCAGACACTTAACCACGGAGCCACCCAGGCACCTGAAAGATGGCTTTCTTAAGCAACAGCTATCCAGTCTGAAATGAATTTCTATTAGGAGGCCAAGTATGGGTTGGAGAGAAGGAGTAATTTCACCTCTATCATCTTTTAGGTTATAGGTAAGGTATAATTTAAATTCATACATCCTCTATAAGATTACATAAGGTAGAACCTCTATGCACCTAGCTTTTGATTTGGGATGTTGAGAATCTGTTTTGGGGTTTCTAGCCATTCACTCAACACTGGGTTATGCATGATTGTGAGCTTTGAGCTAACAGTCATCATAACAGATTGTCCACCACTGATTTATCAACACTTTGCGTTTTACTTTGCCCATATTTGCTCAAATGTTTGTTGAAATCTAGAATGTGGAATGAAAGTTTATTGAAGATGATGTTTGGGATATATGGGATAGAAATTGGCATGGTGATTGGGGAGCTCAAGAATATGCCCCCTGCAAACGTCTTACAAATTAATTTAGTGATATTAATTTACACAATAGTTTCCTGAAAAGCAGCTTGAAAAATCACACCTTTTGCAGTCCAATCATAGTTTCTATTGACTTACATTATCTACTGCGAGCTCTTAGCCTTCATTTTGGATTGATCTTCAGTTGGCTCAATTTACCTTTAATTGAACTCTTCCTCTGCTACTTCCTCTTCTAATTCACCTGCCCGCGTCCCAAGTAGTTAGCAATCTAAGCAACTAGTACACAAAAAGAATTCCACTACTAATATATATAATAGATAAAACATACATATATAGAATATAGCAGCTAATAGAAAAATGATTTATTTCTAATAATATTTTAGTTTTACATATCCATGCTTTAAAAAGAGAGATATACTTATTTTTCCTATAGCAGCAGGCATTTTGGAAAAACAGTTTATCATGGAATAACTGCAATACTGAATTGCATTATACTATAGAAATTATGAAACAACATTGTTCTTTAACATTGAATTTCATTTCACTTCGAATTAGTTTTCACACCATTTTCATCAGTTTTCTGTCTTTCTATGGGAAGTATTGCTCTTCACTGGTAGTCAAATTGTAGTCCAGCAAAATAATAAATGGTGTGGCTGGCTTCAAATTCAATCTCAGCATAAACTGTAGTTGCATTTTTGGGCAAATTATTAAACTTCCTGGTCTCTAATATTCATCACTAAAAATTTCAACAATAACAACATAGAATTTTTAGGAGGATAAACTACAATAATAATGGTAAAATGCTTTACATAAGGTGTAGAACACAATAGATCTATTATTAATATTGTTTTTGTCATTACTTGTTTCATTAGTAAGTAAATACTGGCACATTTACCATTATTTCTGATCTAAGATTTACTGTCTAAACAAATTTGCTGGTTTTCAACAAGAATATAAAAATCTGTTTAAAGTCTTTTATTGACTAGATCCCAAATCTAAAGTTTTAAAAATTATGGTTCAATTATACTGAAATGAAACCTAACAATGGAATTTTGGTTTTATTCACATAGCCAATGAGATTGTTGATTCATTCTCTGTTCAAGTTCTGCATTTGATAGGAGTATCATTAGAATTCATGTTTTTGACAAGACTCATATAGTGTTGGAAGGTAAGTGTGGGAAGTGGTTTAAAGTATGAATATGCTATAAACCATGAGAAGTGGACTTGCACTAAATATGTGTGTCTGTGTGTGTATGTGTGCATATTATAATTACATCAAGTTTGTGAATTGCATAGAAAGGTGACAAATATTTCTGGTCACCAAATCAAAGTTAATGACACTGAAAATGAGTATCTCTTCCATTCACCAGCAATACTGAATAGTATATTACAAATATATGTATGTATATACATGCCTACCCTTATAAAAATATAAATTCTTGCTAAATAAATTATTCTGTACATCAAGTTTTATTTTTTTAATTGTTCACTAACATATAACTAATAGCCATATTTAATCTATTTCATAGTTTGCTCTTGTAAGGTAAGTTTACAAGTAGTTGCATCTTCCAGTGCTCCCATATTCTGAACTACAATTAACTGGGTGGTTTTACAGAAGGTTGGCTTCCAACGACCAGGATGGCAGGCGTCCAATGTAATAATGCCTATATTCTGAGGTTGGGTGAATTAAGAGCTGGAAGAGAAATACTCAAGACTGATAATAGAAATTTACTGTACCAGTTCTTCACCAATCAAATTGCCAATGTCACCTCATTAGTTTCCTAATTAAAATTTAAGTGTAACACATACACACAGATCATGTTTTTGAGCTACTGAAATATTATATTCATTTTCCAAAGACTAATCACATTAAATTACTAAACTCAGAAAAAATAAAATCTATACCTATAAATCAAACTTGCCAGTATAAGCCCATTTTTTCAAAGAATAAAAAAATTTGTCAAATAATAATATCATTATTCTTGGGAGATATTTCTTGTCCTGTTATAATCAGACCTTAGTTATGAAGTAAGCAGCAAAATAACAAATAGCCAGTAAAGTCAAATGACTATTTTTTGCCAAGTCAGCTTTCTTATTTCCCTTTTTGATTATCCTTAAGAAATCAGAAATGATTTTTTAAAAATTCAAAGCAAGACACTATTAAATATAAATGCCAAGTGAAGAGTGTGATAAAATTTTCAAGTCTATGGGCACAAAAGCTATTTCTGCAGTATCTTTGCAGGGTGATTTCTTAAGTGGGAGATAGCACTGATTTGACAATGGTTCATGAAAGTATTTTCATCAATGGAAATACTGCAATGAGACAATGCTTCCTGACACTTAGAAACAAAGTCAGCATTCATTTCTCTGCACATGTAGAGAATGGTACCAGAGGCAGAAAAAAAGTTACTTTTTATTTAAATATAAGAAGAGTAGTTAAATGGAACAGACTTTGTTCTTGTTCCTGGAAGGAAAAGGTGGGATTCTTATGAGATGGATTGCATTTAGTGTTACACATATTACAAGAATCCAAAAATAATTTTTTAAATTAATAAATAACAGATAAATTAATTAGTAAGGTAGACATGGAGGGAAGCTTAGCATGGAGGCAAACAAGGGTCCCTATCAAAAACAACACTGAAAGTCATGGTCATTGAAAAGAATCTTTGAAGGCCTGGGTGTATGTATGATTCCTCCCGGACCAAATGTGAAGTTGTGTTAAAGACCTGGGGGAACAGATATTCTAGAAGTAAAAGTACATGAGTCAGCATTCTAAATTGTGCATAGATTGACAGTTTGCATAAAGCAAATAAATTTTCCTTTCATAGTATTTAGTAAATGCACCTGCATCAAGCTTCGTGCTCCGTGGGAAGCCTGCTTCTCCCTCTCTCACTCCCCCTGCTTGTGTTCCCTCTCTGGCTGTGTTTCTCTCTGTCAAATAAATAAAATCTTAAAAAAAAAAAAGAAGAAGAAGAATTTAGTAAATGCAGAAATACTTTACTTTCTACCAAAACTACAGTCTCCTAAAGTGGTAGCTGAATCATGAGTTATAATAGATAAAGCAATAGTTCAAGATAGATTTAAACTAAATTGATGGATTTGTGCTATCTTGTTGGAAATTGACTATTCTTGAGATTCTTTGTTTCTGTCATTGTTTTAAGTAAACTTTTTATTTTAGAATAGATTCAGAATTACAGAAAGGCTGTGAGACAGTACATACAATTCTTATATACTACCTATTACTAACATCTTACATTACTATGGCTCATTTGTCACACTTAAGGAACCAATATCAAGATACTGTTACCAAAATGTATACTTCATCTAGAATTCCTTAGTTTTTACCTAATGCCATTTTTTTTGTTCCAGGATCCTATCTCAGATACCACATTACACTTAATAATCATGTCTCCTTAGGCTCTTGATTATGACAGTTTCTAAGACTTTTCTTATTTTTTATGACTTTGACAGATTTGAGGAATTCTGGTCAAGTATTTTATAGGTTATCTTCAGTTTTGACTTGTCTGATTTTTTTTCATGATTATGCTGAGGTTATGGGTTTTTAGAAGAAAGACAACAAATGTGAAGTACCATTTTCATCACATCATATCAAGGGAACATACTATCTATAGGACTTATCACTTGGCCAAGTGTTCACAATTGCCCATTTGTTACCTTCTGCATTGTCTTGACCAGATTTTTGTCAGACTTCTGGTCCCCACGAATCCCTGCACTTTGCTTGCTGCCAAGCCTGAGCAAACACTAAAATACAGACTATGCCCCCTTATTCTTTTCCTGAAAACTGGCTGAATACAATGAGACATATTTTCTATCAAATCAAACTGGTCATTTTCTCCTTCATTTGCCCAATGCATTAGTTTCCCAGGGCTGCCATAACAAAATACCACAGGCTAGGTGGGTTATTCAGTAGAAATTAATTTTCTCACAGTTTTAAAGGCTACAAATCGAAGATTAAGGTGTTGGCAGGTTAGGTTCCTTCCAAAGCTTCTTTCCTCAGCTTGCAGATTGTTGTCTTCACACTATATCTTCACAGGATCTTTCTTTCCTCTGGGTGTGTGCACTGCCAGTGTCTCCTGGTGTGTCCAAATTTCCTCCTCATAGAAGGATACCCGTCTGATTGCTCTGGGACCCATCCATTTGGCATCATTTCACCTTCATTACCCCTTTAAAGGCCCTGTCTTTTAAGGTCCTAGGTGTTAGAGCTTCAACATATAAATTTGGAGTTGACACATTTCAGCCCATAACACTCAACTTCTTCTTATTTACCACTTATTCCTTTTTATTCTATAGAAGAACAGCTTCTACAGTCTAGTTTTGAGGCACTTGCAGATTTCCAAGATTAGAGCAACTTCCTGATTATAAATCTTTTTGAATGAAGTTTCTCCTCATCCAAGTCTGGATTTGTTTTTATTTGACATGCTGCAGATACTGAGTTTGACCACCTGGCTGAGGAGGTATGGTAGTGAGGTAGTTTTACGTATACATTAATACTTCTATAAGATTTCATTGACTCTTTCAAATGTGCTATGCTGATGGGGCAGAAAGAACATTTTCATTTAAACAAAGAATTTACACAGGTTAGCTTGTACATTTTTCTTCACTATAAAAATTCCATAGAGGATACTCTATGGAATGAAGTCATTAGCAGCCTCCAACACTTAAGGAGTGGAGAGTCATGCTTCCCCTCCTTCAAGGCAGTTTATATAATAAATTATATAAATTTATAAATTATATAATTACATATAAATAAATTTTATATATTATATATAAATTATAAATATAAATGTTATAATTTATAAATCTATAAATATAAATTTATAAATTATATGATTATATATAAATAAATTTTTAGATATTATAAATTATATATAAATTATATAAATTTATATAAATTACTTGGAATTCTTCTGTATAGATTTGCCTATCCTCCTCTTTATGTATTTTTTCAATCATTTATCTATATCAGAATGGAATATGAATAATTATTATAACTTGGGTTATAATCCAAAACTATTTTGTTATTTTATTATTCAGTTTAAACCAATATTTTAAGCCAACATTCAGCTGATTCATGTGCAGACATGTATCTTAGCCTAATGTTATTAGTATATCCTTGATCAGCATACTTAATGAATCTGAGTTGAATCTGCATTTCCAGCTGTTTTCCTCCACGTTTGTCATAAAAGCCAGTTATTGTGTGGGAAATCTATCAGTAATCCACTGATTCCTGTTTCTTAACACAATGCCAGATGAGTGGCCATTGTAACCCTGTCAAAACAACATCCAAAGCTAAAAGGTAGTAAGTAATGTTTCATCTAGTTTTGCCAAACAAAGTGGGGATGCTAAGTATTCATTTACTCATCCAACTTCCATCCCCTCCAAACATTTTTACAATCAAAGAAGGGCAGATCTATAATAAGCTTTCTCTCCAAAAAAAGGAAAGAAAGCCAAAAATGCAATAAAAAATTAGATCTTGACAATCCATGAAATATATAGATAACTGTTAAATGATAAGATTAAACCTAATTTTCTGTAAGAGTGTCTTATACCATCCTAAGATACTGATTTCTATTTCTTTAATTTTTTAAATTATTTATTTTATTTATTTATTTTTAAAAAGATTTATTTTTTTTTCACTGAGTTCTTTCACTACAAAATAATTTATTACAACTCAGCTTCAGCACAAGCCTATGTACAAGCACACACATTCCTGACTACCCCAACTAGGGGACCCTTTCCTTCTCCCTTGTTTTTCGGACCTCTTCTAGCAAATGTTTCAGATAATGGTTCTCCTTGGATAAAGAATCTGCCCTCAGTGGTGAGTGTAAAGAGGTGGAAAAGAAGAATGAGACTCTGGAAGAGAGGGCAAATTATTTATTTTTTTTAAGACAGAGCATGAGCCTGAGAGAGCAGGTAGGAGAGTGCGGGGTGAGGAGCAGAGGAAAAGAATCTTCAAGCAGACTCCCCGCTGAGTGGGAGCCAGATGTGGGGCTCCATCTCACAACCCATGAGATCATGACTTGAGCTGAAACCAAGAACCAGATGCTTCACCAACTGAGTCATATAGCTGCCCCTACTGATTTGCTCCAAATGTAGTTTCAACGAATTTAAGAAAGTTATGAATTACTTTTAAATCTTTGTGACTTCTTATAATCCTTCCTCTTAATATTCTGAATTTTGCTAGATGTAGATAAGTCTTCTGAATATTGCCAAATGTAGATATTTACAATAGCTTTAAATTTCATTCTGAGCAAGTGAACCTTAGCAAGTAAACTCTAAGCAAATCTTAGAGTTTCTATGTGGAGATGTTTATTTTATCTGCTCACCTATCCACCTATTCATTTAAACTAACACACACACACACACACACACACACACACACACACACACAAATGTTTCTAGACTAAAGACCTGGGAAAGACTATGTACAATGAAGGCTTGCAAGGTTTGACCTCTGCAATTTTAAGTAGAGGGGACTATTGCCTGTCAGATTTAAATCAAGGGATTAATTAGGCAAGTGTTTGGAGACGTTCCCATGGAAAAATATTATAAAACTTTATAATTACAATGCAGTTGTAGTTAAAGTGTTTGCATATTGTTAAATTCTATATCTAACCTTGTAGTTAAAGTGTTTGCATATTGTTAAATTCTATATCATCTACAATTTAAAAAATGTCATGAAATGAATTAAAGTGATTTATCTAAGAATTGTAGTGATCTGTCTTTGCTTTCCCAAGGGATTCAAGTGGTAATAGCTAAATGAAGACTGGCATTGACTAGAAAGGAATAAATAAATTATTGCAATTTACATTGCACAGATAGTACCAGTTTTAAAATCTATGATTGTTTGAGGAACAAGAACTCTTTGGCCCATGAGCCAGCGTGTTGTAAATGCAGCAAGCAGATCCATTGCTTTTGGCTAGAGGTGTTAAGCTACAATAAGGAGAACCTATTCCCATTTTTATGATAGGATATAACACTGATGTTTTGACATGTCCATGATTTAGACAATTTAGTTGAAAATAACTATTTCATAAATTCTGGGAATGAGAAAGGCATGGTTCAGTTTCAGCATTTTTAGGAAGTATATATTGCAGACTTATAACATAAATGCACAAAAAAAAGAGAGGGAAAGGAGTATAGTTGCTAGCAAGGATTGCTTACCAAAGTTCATTAACTAGAGGTGAATTCTTAAAACGCTTTAAACTTTACATTTTTAAGCTTGCTTCTTTTCTGTTTTTCTAATGGCTATTGTATCTCTTGTTAATTCCTGCTAAATAGTATGCAGATTCCTAGATTAAAATAGTAAATATCAAATCCTAGTAGTTATAGGTTTCAGGAGACACACAGAATTGCTTTTCAATGCTGAAAATGTCCTTTAGCAAAATATTTAACTTAAACTGGCCTATTTTGTCATTTTTGACCTGGGATACCAATTTCGATTTCTATTTTATTGTAATTGGATAATGCATATATATCTAGAATAGCATATGGTAAATTACTCAAACAGTATTATTGGCAGTAATATCAGAAGCAGTAGTAGTAATTATTAATTATGGAAGTTCCCTTTGATCAGGAAATACTGATAGGGCCTATTCACTCTGATGTTTAAAAAGTAGAAGCAGTTAATTAAATCTATTTGGTTTTTTTCCTCTTGCCCCATTCTATTAGAAGTAAGAAAGACTATTGTGTATCTATTACATTAGCCACATGCTTCTAACCCTTGTATGGAGTTTTGCAGTAGACTCGATTGTTTTTCCCCAACTCTGTAAGGCTTGCCTTCTATTAATTTAAATAGAGTGGACCGGGGCATCTGGGTGGCTCAGTTGCTTAAGCGACTGCCTTCAGCTCAGGTCATGATCATGGAGACCTGGGATCGAGTCCCACATCGGGCTCCCTGCTCGGCAGGAAGCCTGCTTCTCCCTCTCTCACTCCCCCTGCTTGTGTTCCCTCTCTCGCTGTGTTTCTCTCTGTCAAATAAATAAATAAAATCTTTAAATACATACATACATACATACATACATACATACATACATACATAAATAGAGTGGACCAAAGTTTGACCTAAGATGGATTTAAATCAGGGGACTAATTAAATTGTAAAACTCTGCTTCTGATAACATGACCTTCATCCAGGCAGAATCCATTTCCCTCCCCACACAGGTAGAAACCAATACCATGCACCAGCAACTAATAGTGGACTTTCTCTTGGTCATTTCAACCTTACAGTTTTGGCTTGATGACACTGCTTGAGTAGAAGGAAAGTTATTGAGTGGTTTGGGAGATCTGACTACAACATGCATAATAAATTTTGAACTAAAAAAATGCTGAAATGAGTTTTCTTACCCTTATTCAGACTCTTGGAAATGTGACTATAAAAAGAGGACAGAAAGAAAAGGAAAATATAAAGCAATGAAATGCATAATTTTAAAGAACTCAATTATGGGGGAAGACCCAGGAGAGTCGCCCTGTGGTTCATAAATCTCTGTTACTTTCACTATTGCTCCATCCTGTACCACTTGCTTTTGTTTTCTCTGTCTAGATAAATTAGCCAGCAAAGCATCATAAATATCCTTAGGAAGCAAGTGCTAGCTTTCCTTAGGGAAAGGCATTCTCTTTCTGATTTTCTTCCTGTTAGTTTGAAGTTTGAATAAACTGTTAGGAAATCAAAACAATTATTATTCCTACAATCAACTTCTTTCTCTGTGCCTTAATCACTGTAAATTACTAGAGAAATAAAGCATTTTAAATCCTTTGAACCCTGGAATTTCCAAACTGGACCAATAATACCATTCTGAATTTATTTAAAATACAGTTATTGGGTAAATCATGTTTCTTGCTCAGATAATAGTATCATATATGTTATGTACCCTTTTACATCTATATTAACACTTTTGTAAGAATTTATGGACTCTCAAATGTGTTACATTGATGGGGCAGAAAGTACATTTTCATTAAACAAGGAATTGACACAGCTGACTGTGGTCTCTCACCGTTTTTATGCACTTCACAGCCTGTATTCTAATTATAAATTAGGAATCTGATATGTATATTTACCCACAGCCATACTTGAATCAACCTGTAACTGTAAGCCTTTGGGGAGTGACTGTGTTTGAACATCTGGACTTACCACATGTTTTCAGTTGGAGATGAAACACCATTTACAAGACTAGCTTTTTTAAAAAGGAAGATATGGTAATGACATTCTATAGGCATTCCAGATGATAACAAATGTATTCTGCAAATATGAGTTCAGATTTATTTTGGCAGATAAGGATGTAAAATGATACTTTAAACTGAAATAGTTTTACTGAAATTCTTGTCATAGGTCTTCCTCTTATTTCACACAACTAAGTGTTCTGATTACTGTTTCAAGAAATAATAAATTGAATTACTGGACAATCTATTTTTATAATAGTTTCTATGAAAAGTCAATGATTATTTGCATTCCAAAAAACTAAAATAATGTTAGGGATAATACCAATTTTCAAGGACCCCCAAGTCATATTCTGTGTTTATTAAACACAGATTAAGCATCACATATCCTCTTTTGAAGTGCTAATATCCCTTTAAGTCACAACCAGAAGTTTGCCTTCATTAAATAATTTCTTAATGGTTAGTATGTTTTCTTATAATACTTAAAAAAGAATACAGACTTCGGTCTTCTCTTGTAGAAATTAAATTAATTTATATTAGAACCCTATGGTTTATATTTATAATATATGTATCTATCAACAAAAACTAATTAATTGGAATCTAAAAGTAACCTTAAAGCATGTAATATTTGCCTCTCCAGATTAAAGCAAACACTGGGAACTAATTTGAACAGAACTTTCCTAAAATATCAGAAACCCTTTAATCTGATGAAGTTCATGTAAGAAAAACTCCTTAACCTCTAACTTGCATGTGCTACAAAACTAACAATTTAACCTTTCTACATCTGTGCAAGTTCATTTACCTTGTTATATAAAGTGCTATTATATAAAATACAAGTGATTGTATAAAACTGAGACGGTTTTCTCAGTTTTCATGTATACAGTTTCAGGGAAGTAAATTAATTAATTTTTAGGAAAGTAAAAAATTCTCAGTTTACATGTACACAGTTTTAGGAAAGTAAATTAGTTTTAGGAAAGTAAATTAATGGGCATTTCATTTTAAAATTAGAATTGTTTTCATTTGTGAGCATGCACATACACTCATGTAACTGTGGTTATAAATCTACCTCACTTTGCTTGATGGTCAGATTTCTAAAAAGGTGTGAATAACACATTTTTAAGGTAAAATTAATTATCTTGACTGTATTTAAATAAGTTGTGTTCTTTAAAAACTGTTTTAACTAGTTTTTTGGGAAAAAAAACTTTTAAAGTTAATAATAAACTTTGTAATTTAGTATTTTACTTAATGAACAGGTTTCTCCTGTACCAGCCCTCTCTGAAGCACGACATTATTACTATGTTTTTAAGGATGGTTGTATAATATGTGCCTAGAAATACTATTAATTATTTGGTGAAAAGAACAAAGAGATCAGATTTTTTGACATTGGATGTTTACGACTATGTCAGGCTTCTGTAATATAACCTTTAAAATGTAGACTAAAACTGACTTCAACATAGCCAATCAGTATTTTATAATTATGATTACTTTTAACTTAGTGATACATATTTTTCATTTAGATAACTTAAAAATGCAACAATTATTTCAGCCCAAAAAATTCTTCCTAAGGATCAACATTAACTTGTGTTTGTGGGCAGCATGAGGAAGTTGCTTCTTGCTAGTTCTATTATGTCACTGATATCAGTAAGGAGCTTTGATTTCCATGATCCACACCACAGTCTAAGAATATTTTTAAGTTAAGTAAGTGAATCAGAAAACTAGCTCGAGGTCTCTCATTTCTTATTCTTGCTTGTTACTTCAGAATATTTTAGTCGTAGCTATTTCTATTCATGTTTCAATATTAAAGTCATCATGAAAAAGGCTTGGAATTATATATTTTTTTCCCTTTGGTCTCTTTTACTTTCTTTTCTTTTCTTTCTTTCTTTCTTTCTTTCTCTTTATTTCTTTCTTTTTCTTTTTTTTTTTTTTTTTTTTTTTTTTTTTTTTTTTTTTTTTTTTTTTTTTTTTTTTTTTTTTTTTTTTTTTTTTTTTTTTTTTTTGTAGTTCTAGAGAAACTATGAGTCCAAGCAAAAGACTCATTTGATATCCCAGAACAGATTCCTGGAGAAATCAAGAAGAAACATTTCAGTAGACCAATGTCACATCAATAAAGACAGAATCTATGTCAACAAGTTATAAAGAGCTCATATAATGTACATTCAGATAACAGAGTATAAACTCCCTCAGATAAAAGGAAACAAATTCTTTTGTTTCTGACTATTGCTACATCAGCCAAAGCCTCAAAATTAACTTAACCAAGCTTTACCTTTGCCAACATGCTCTGTGTCACATTGAAATTCAAAAAATGTCTCAGGGAGTATAATTACTCTATCATCTAACCTCATTTTTTTAAAGATCCAGGTAAACTTCCTACTTGTGATGTAGCTGAACTTTAAATGGTACTGAAAGCAAACTTTTTTCAGACTTTGTAAATTAGAAACTTGAAACTATAAGAAACTGATAGCAGGGGGGTGCCTGGGTGGCTCAGTCACTAAGTGTCTGCCTTGCACTCATGATCCCTGACGCCAGGAATGGAGCCCCGCCTCCCGCCTCTGGCTTCCTGCTCAGTGGGAAGCCTGCTTCTGCTTCTCTCACTTCCTCTGCTTGTGTTCCCTCTCTGTGTTTCTCTGTCAAATAAATAAATAAAATCTTGAAAAGAAAAAAAAAAAGAAAATAAAAGGAAAGAAAGAAAGATAAAGAAAGAAAGAAGGAAGGAAGGAAGGAAGGAAGGAAGGAAGGAAGGAAGGAAGGAAAGAAAGAAAGAAAGAAAGAAAGAAAGAAAGAAAGAAAGAAAGAAAGAAAGAAAGAAAAGAAAAAGAAAGGAACAAACAAACAAACAAACTGAGAGCAGGAACATATTTCTGCCAAAGTTTTGGAAAACTCTGGGATCATTATTTAGAAGTATTAATAGGATGAATATTCTCTATAATTAAAAATAAAATTTCTCTGTGAAATAGCTTGAAATTCCAAGGTCCTGGAAATCATGTTAATTATCAACTTATTCTTATCAGGCATTTTTAAAGTTCTTACACAGTTGGAAAAACTAGACAGTTTGGGATGTGCATAATAATGAATGTATTTAAATCATGTAATCATACATATTGTTCTGATATGTGTAAATACAAATATGGTGCTTTTGTAGTATATCAAAGAAGAAAAATCTAGCACATGTCTTTTTCTGGAAGAAAAAGGATGAGTGGACTAAACTTTGGGTAAAGACAAACACACATAAACCATTTCGTTGAGTATGTGCATTTCTTAGAAAAAAAGGAAAACTACAAGTTGTGTGAGTCAAAAAAGAAAGAAGAACATTAATAAACTTTAAAGACCTGAATAGTTTGTAAGTAACTTTTCTCACTTTGTAATTCTAAGAGATCTTTCAGGTAAGATATAATTTTGATAACTGCATATTCAAATATGGTAACTAAGTAAAAATAAGTTATTTTTCCATCAGATATTTGGCCACTGGGATTTCATTCATGCCTAAGAAGTGGTATCCTTGATACCTCTTTTTCCCTTATAGTCATAAAAGAAAGCAATTACATTTACTGAAAATATTCTAGCCCCTACAAACTGTAAACCACCTCTCTACTCTTTTAGCATTCGCATTTTTCTTCTGAAAAATTTCACATATTGATATATATTTCACATCAACTTCTCTTGATTTTTTAGTGCACCTTAGGAGAAACTCTAAAATGAATTCATTACATTCATGCCAGTTACCAACTTCCAAATAGTCCTTAAAAAAGTCACTGCAGGAATAATTCTTTCCTCCTCTAATTTTCACATCCTCAGTCAATTGAATATTTTACATACAATTCCATGGATTTAAACCATTTGTAAGTGAAATTGGAAAAATGAAATAAGTCATGCACAGGAACAAGAATCGTAAGGCTTCCAATGAATTATGTATTTTTGCATGCAAATGCTTCTATTTTCACAGTACTCTACTGTTAAACATGAGCTTCTCTAGGATTTGCTTTAATCTTATGGTAGGTATTTTATTACATGTAAGGGTTAAAGCCACTAACTACCACGTGTAACTCTAGTGACTGCAGATTACTAGCATGTTAAGTATTTCAGGTTAAGGAATTCGACTAGGAGCAATTCATATAAAATACAGTTAATAGAACATTACAGACACACAATGATAGGAAACATATATATTTATTGGTGTTAATTTAAATTAAAATTTCAAGTAAAAATTAGCTTTCTATTAAAATTTCCTAGTGCTTTTAGCTCTGATCATATGCAGCAATGTAATTAGACTTCCAAGTTGCTGGTACCCTGAATGGGACAAAATATAATCAAAGTTACAAGTGACTAACACTACAAGATGCTCTTGTCAAAACTCAGCAGAGCAAAATTTTACAAACCTGTTGACAATATTACTCCTATATTGCATAGACACCTAACACTTTCTTACTATATTTCTGTAGTTTCAGTTTTCTCAGTAATGTAAGCAACATTGAATAATCTCACCTAAGAGCTAATCTTATTTTTAAAAAAATAATGACAGGTAAAGAAGGAGCATAATTATAAAGACAAAGGTAAGTTCTAATTAAAAAAGCAAACCTGAGACTCAATGATGTCAATAAACATATGATTTATCAATATCCTTGAATCTTTCCTTAATATTATAAACATTTTACATGTTTGCAACCTTAATATATATAGTATAGATATAGATGCTATAGATATAGATATAGATATTGATATTGATATAGATATAGATTTGCTCATGACAATACCCTCTTAGTAAGACCATCCCAACAGATGCTCCTGGATGAGTAAATTAACCCACATTGTAATGATTTGCTCAAACTCTACAAGTTATATGCCTCATTACTGGTTACCCCAAACTATAAAAGTTAAAAAAAAATACTACATACTATATATATAGCACAACAGTGTAGTCAGGGAAGGATTATGACTTACACACATGATAGTGAATAACTGGATACATTTAAGAATAATATGTATTATGAATTGCATCTCAGATCACAGGTTGCAATCAAGTTCCTAACTATGAACTCAGAACTCATGGAAATGAAAATAATTGTGCACATTCATATTAGGAAAGATTTGGTGGCTCCCTCATTTAATTGTAGCTCTCTTATAAAATTCTTTACTTCCAGGGAGACTAATAATTAAGAAACAAAACAAAGCAGTTCAACCTAAACCAGGTATTATTTTTAAAAGGCATCGCGCTTAAAGTGTGTAAATCTACAATGATGTCACAAATAGATAAATCTTAACTGCGTCTTACCTGTAGTAGCAGTGTCTTGGTGGTGCTGAGTGTCAAAAAGATGCAAGTCTCTAAATGAGAAAACAGGGGGTGTTTGCACTCCCAGTTTTAGCAGATAAAGTGTTCTCTGTATAAGTAATATATTACCTCTTCAAAGTCGTCCTGACAATGGTGTTGATGGGCAATAGTTAGAATTATTGCCCAAAAGCTTGCTGATGCTCCTCCTGCAGCCTTCCGCATTTGCACAGAGATCTAACATGAGTGTGGCGAGAGCATCCTTTTTC
>PITA01014877.1:0-52032 GCA_004023965.1 Spilogale gracilis | reverse complement strand
TTTACCTGCAATCACACAGCTGTAAGTGAAAGGATGAGGTCTGTGGTGGACACTGTGGTGTGCTGCCCAGAGCTTCTTTCAGGACCAAGGAAGGCACTTACTCCCCGCTACCTCCCCCTCAAAAAAAAAGCAGGGAAGGAATATTGATTGCTTCTGATTCCTTGTCTCTCCAGACATTCTCCTTGGCTGAAAAAGCTGCCTCATCTAAGATGTAGCCTGGTTGGGAGGGGGTAGTTCACAATTGCCTCAATTGGAAAACTCTGAAAATATCATTCCAGCTTCAGAGCTTCCAAAAGGTTTGGCTGAAGCCTCTGTAAAGACAACTGGGTTGCAGTTCAGTATCTCCCCTGTACGTATTCCTTTTCTCCTCCCTTAAATATATTGATCTGATGAGCAGTCTTCAGTAAACTTTTTTTGTGCCCTGCGAACCTGAACTATGAGAATATCTCATTGATTGCAATCCCTGTGTGCTTAAGAACCAAGTCATATAGTAGAATGATCATAACAAAAATTTCAGCCAGATGTAAAGAAAGGGTAGATTTTGAAAGACAAGGATTAGGTGCTTCAGGGACAAGGAATAGCAGGAAAAAAGGAAGTATCTTTGAGGAACAATGACTAGATGAGTCTGACAAGAGTAGGGGTTTCATGTAGTTGTTAGAGGTAAGGAAAGGAGGATTGTGCTCAGGCTGCTTCTCAGATGCCATAGTTGGGAACTCCCATCTTATTCTCCTTTTGATGAAGAGCAGGAGATCGATATGATGTAAACAGTATTTTAAGGAAATAAGTCAATGATCTGTGGACGAATGGAATAGAATGGTAGTACCAGATACAAATGACATTTTATGTTAGAAATCCATAAGTTCTTGGTTAACTGGGTAAGTGAAGCTAGAGAAAAGCAGAAGTCATGAGACTTGGAAGATTCAACTCTGGGTGAAAGAGACAAAAGCCAGGTGTCCTTCTAGAGAAATATGATCTTTTTGACCTCTCCGGGACATCTTCATGGTAGAGTTAGTATGGATGTAAGTGGCTCAATTTGAGGACATTTTTCTCCAATCAAATGGCTCATCAAAATTCTTCTCTTTCATGAAATGTTATGTGATTAACCTTCTCCAGTAAATTAGCCATTTTAGTGGTGGCTGAGAAAAAGAAGACATTGTGAAAATAGTTGAGCTTCTTCGGGATAATTGCAGTCTGGATACTTTCCCAAGAATCAATGCCACAGCACACACTTCTCCATGCCAGGCATGGGATATATAAAAACTGAATAAACTCAGAAGACCAGACAAGAAAAGTCATGACTTCTGGAATTGCAAGACAAGTTTTTATCCTGTTGTCCAAGGGCATCTTTTCTCTACTTTAAACCTTAGGTTCTTATTAACCACAGACGCCATATTTGAAATGAATCTTCTTCAGTAGATACTATTTTTTTTCTGGTACATGGTATGTATTAAGACACCCAAGCTCTTAGTTTCTATATATGCACACATCTAGTGGCTCAGTCATGAGTAGTTACTAATCACTTGGTGAAATCAAGTAGGACAGATATTATACAAAGACAGTGTTTTGTGTTTTGTAATCAGCCTTCCAAAGACAAGTTCTTTCTGGCTGCCAGCCATTGGACACAAGATGTTTTATTTCCATGTGAATTCCTGATTCCATATTTAAATAAAGTAACTAAACATGTGACAGATGAGAAAAACAATGACTCCAATGATGTGATCACACTAAATTACAGAATTGGGGGAAGGGAGAGAAATGGGGAGAAAGAGACTCTATTTTCAACTGTGAGCCAGGGTGTAAAAATTGAAATTGTAAGTTTGGATAACAGGATTGTTTTATTACAACCTCTTTTATGTAATATCATAATCAAACCATTGTTTGGCAAACCCTAAACCTTCCTGTTTTTGTTCTCTTCCACCTCCTCTGTATTTTTCTTTTCAACTTTTGTGTGGTTTGCTAAGACCAGAAATGTCAAAACTCTTTGGAGAACAGCTGTTCTCATCTCTGGCTCCTCTGCTGAGTAAATGCAAGCACAATCTTCTAAAGCCACTGTCTCCTATGAGCTATTCCACCCCAGATGTAAACTGGGAGACTGCTTTGTTTTTTTTCTCCTTTTTTTTTTAATAGTCTGAGAAAGAAATGGTCGGAGGCACTGGACCCAAATATTCTCATCACTGAATTTATGATACAGAAATTGTTTGGAATGAGATTCCCCAAAGCGGCAGAGCTCTCAAGAAGTCCCTGTGCACTGGGCCCCTGGGAGATGAGCAAGATATTAACAGCTCAAGCCTTTTGGGTAGAGTCAGAGAAGACTGAGTGACTCTTACCCCAGGGACCCCCATCTGAAAACCCATCTGCTGTTCTAGATCAAATGATGGGGGACCAGGAAACCCCACTTCTTTCTTTCAGCATGTAACTATACAATACATAATTTTATAATAACATCCTTATGTAATCCCAGGCCCCCACAGGGGGCCAACCAGTTCCTGAGCCTGTGCCAGCTTTCAGCATATACCCACACACAGGAGATGAAGAGAGAGGATGTACCTTATTCAGCATTGTAGGCACTGTGCCTGACAGTGTATAGCACACTTAAAGTGCTCAGTGAATATCCTAAAGCTACAGTTTTTAAATCAAGCTGGATGCAGCTAGGAGAGCATTAAAATGTGTGAAAGACAGGCTATGCTGGGGACATGAAGAGGGCAGAGGGGCCTAGTCTGAATTTCAGGTTTGGGGATATGAGAGAAGTGTACCCTACAGGCTCCCAGGGCACCAGCAAGGGAAGATAGAGACAGTACCCAAAGTGGCTGTTTCTCAGAGATGCAGAGAGAGTGCTCTTTGGCTCTTCCTAAACCACTTTATTGGCTTTCAAGTAGTATGGTAGGACTCAGTGATTCCCACTTGCTCCCAATGGGACATGTGCCATCATTGAGTATCAGGGACCACTGGAAGGGAATACCATGGTTAGTGGAAAAGTCTTCAATGGTGGAAGACTTCAGGGAAGACTAGGTGGACTGGGGACCACAGTGAAGACACACTAAGGCCTCAGGAGGTTGACAAGGAGGACACTAGATCCTAATTAGCTCAGAGTTGGGGATCAGGGAGCTGCAGCAGAAGGTGGTGTCAGGAGAGACAAGGGCATCGCTATAGTACCAAAGGATCAGGGGGCCAGCCAGCTCCTGAGCCTGTGCCAGCTTTCAGCATATACCCACACACATTCTTACACAGAGCAAGGAAAATGAGGAGAAATGCGTTCATAAGAATCTGAGATATAGAAACTATTTCAGTTATTGTATTAACCTATAACCAGCTCTGGAAAAAAAAATCAAAAAAACAAGCAAACTTCTTTTGAGGAAGACTTTATTTTCCAACCCTGCTACCAATGGATGGAGCTTTTTGATGACAATGAGAGCATTTTGCTACTAAAGAAAGAGGCTGTATTTTCCCTACATATATAGAAGGAATGCGAGGAAGTTTGCAAGTCTGCAAAGGTATGTTTAATTTATAATCTAATTGTATGAAAGAAAAAGACTTAGCTTAAGTTGGAACCTAAATAGAGAGCTAAGTGGCTAGGGGAGAGTTCTTATCTTTGAGTAGAGGTACAATGATAACTTAATATCACCATCTCCAGTCCTACCAAGGGTCAGGAGACCTGGTGAAGCCTGACTATTAGGGAAGAAGTGGGTTAATGCTTAACCCATGAAGCATAATATGCACTATTATTATTCAGTCTTATACAGTATGGTGTAGAGAAGATGGAAAGCTGGCACCCATTTTCACATATTCTTTTACTCTTTGCTTCTTGCACCTCCCAATAATCCAAACAAATAAACAAAAGTAAGCATTTTCCTCCACATTTAATAGAACCCAGAAGACTGAAATACAAAATGACAATATCTAGATTGAGATCACTTGGTCTTTTATAGGGTACTGAGAATTTATTAAATATGTAAAGGTTATTTGAGTATTTTCTTTTTTTCATTTTTTGACAGCATATATCATTATATCAAATAATATATTAAGTACAGTTATCTAGTACTTACTATATGCCAGTACTGATTTGAGCATCTTATATAAATTTACTTAGTTGACCAATAATTGTATGATGTGGATGCTATTAATTCCCCAGATAAGGTAACAGAGAAAACCTATCAAGAAAAAGATATTAAGCAACTTGATTCTATAGCTAGTAAGTATTATATCTGGAATTTGATGTCATGTTTCCTACCATAGACTGTGGGCTTAACTCTTATGCCATACTGCCCTGTGAATAGAGCAAATCCAACAAAACTTTGTCAGTATCTACCATGTGCAAGATGCTTTGGAGAATACAAAAATAACTCACACAGTTATGGTCACAGTAAGATGCAAGCTCTAGAAGCAAACACTCTAGAAAGAAAAATAAAATATTATGTACAAGTGACATGGTACAAGAGAGCCCCAGACACACACAATTCCTCTTCTTCTTTTCTTCCTTTCCTTTCTCCTTCTCTTCCTTTTCCTCCTCCTTCTTCTTACCCTCCCCCTCCTTCACGTCCTCCTACTTCTCCTCTTTCTCCTCCTCCTTCTTACGCATAAGAACCAATGCACCACCTGAGTATTTTGATGAATTCTAGTGAAAAAAACAAGGTGACTTATTGTTTCTCCTTCATAGACATCCCTCAACCACGGGGCATTAATGGGGCAGAGCCAAGCTCACCAGCAGCTCTCCCTGAGCCTCACAGCTCTCAGGCATAGAGGGCTCTGGATCAGCAAGATGAGACACAAAATGCTATTTTTCATTCCACTAAAGAAGAGTTGATGAGTAGACATATTCTTTTAAAGTGAAGTAGGGTGGCCAAGTGACTTCAGTATCAGAGAAACTCGCTTGGCTTTGAACCCAAGTTTGTCACTTAATTGTGTCATTTGGGAATGTTTATTTAACTTCTCTGAACCACTGTTTTTCATTTGTAAAGTGAATATGACATGAGTTATTGTGGGAAGTAAGGAAAACAATGCACTTGAAAGCCCTTGACAACACCAAGAACTTGAGAGAAAGAAAAACAGCAAAGACAGAATATGAATGAGGACTCAGAGTGCTTCTTTACTTGAACCAAAGACTCTTCACTCAACACAGTACTTCTTGCCAATCATTCCTACATTCTACAGACTATTGGCTTATAGATTATTTTTTGCCTTTGATACATTATTTTCTGGAACCAGCTTCTTTGCCATGTTTTCTCTGCTTTAATCTCCAAGGTCCTTAAGCACAAGGACTGTACATTCTATTTCTTTCATTTTCTCTCACCATCGTACCTAATAAAATCTCTCCCCACAGAGCCTGCATTCTGTGATAAAAATGCGAGCACATGGCACTGGACAATCCATAGCACTAAACCCTACACTTCACAATTTACAGAATAATTTCATGTACATCATCGCATTTGATCTCGTGACACCTCTTGTGGGCTTTCTTGCTTCTTGGATCGCTGTGACTGGGCAGATGGTAGACAGACTGTTAGGATCAGTTTTCAGCATTAAGCATGGACATGCCACCTTCTTGTCTCTAACCTTGTGCTCTCAGAAATGGATCTCAAAATCCCACCCTCAGGTCCTGCACCTCCAAAAGAGGATACATACAGCCAAAGAAAATGAAGCGATAGTATGTTCTAGCAGTTTCACACTTCCTCCCTGGAAGGTTAAACAGCCTAAGTTTTATCACTCAGACCCTTTAAGGCATTAGCATTTTCTGACCAATGCAAGCAAAAGGGTATAAATGAAGGTGGGCTTAATGACGTTTTATGATGAATGCAATATTTTAAAAGCATATGTTGACTTTGAAGCTTAATTCTACTAAAATTCTCACAAATTAAAGTTATCTGATTTGAAAAGTCCTATCTGGGAACCAACCGGTATCTGCTTGTCATGGGGTGGAAATGGAAATAATTCTGAAAAACTATTCTGTACTTGTTAGCTCAGTTAAAAAGAGTTATTTATATACAGAGAAGACTGGAAGGTCTGGGAAACAGATGCTGATCACTCTTCCTCATCAAGAGAGGATTACTAACCTTCTCAGGTACAATAACCCATCTGTAGAAGTTCCGAAGTCAGACATCCTAGCCTCATGTATCAGACAGCAGAATGATGAGGGAGCCTCCCTAGGCAAACTAGTGGTATGTTTTGCTGTTACATCCAATCATTCAGCTACAAAGATGAAAAGATGCGTTTTTCTCCCGTTTTGTGTCCTCCTTCCTTACCATCTCCTAACCTCAATTCTTTTGCAGATTTATTCGGTGAAGCAGGTGAATAGGGGACAAGATGGAAGGAAATCCCTAAAGGAGAGGTGTGGGTCACGTCACAAAGATCTAGATGAAGATCAAGAACTGCTATGACACAGAGGACACACAAAGCTTTATGGAGCAAAAGATATTAGCTGTTTTCCTCGACCTAAATGTTGCCTGAGCAGAGGAGGCAATGTTAAGTTTTTCGGAAGTTAACGATGGAATTCTACTTCCTGATGGGAGGGGTGTCCCGTGACGTGTTCTGAGCAATAGCATGCAGCAGAGGTGACTGCCCAGGTCTGTGTTTTGAAGGTCTGGTAGCCTTGTTTTCACTCCAGGCAGAGAAAAACTCTTCAGTTAGGTTCAGTAGATTGTGCAGAAGGAAGCTACAAATTTCAGAGAGAAAGCGTTTGAAGCAAAAACACTTTTGATTTTTTTCCTTAGCCACCTCGAGGGACCCTAGCAAGCCAAGGAGATAAAGTGGATCATTTACACGTCATTTGAACAAAGAGAGTATGTTGCTTGTTTTGAAAGTTTACACCGAGATTGGTTGTAATCAGACCTGAAATTCAGCTGGTGTTAGCTTGTTAAGATATTAAAACGTATCTTTGCCATTGTGAGGCTATTAGCTAGAGCTCTCATATACCAGCCCCTCTCCCCTGCTCCCTAGTAAAGGAGACAGCCCTGCTCTGGGAGCAGTATAGACACCCTAATGTGCAAATCCGGCGCGGACATCTGGCCCCTTCAGCTTCCACTACCCGCCTATTTGTGAGAACTGTGGTCGTCCAAGTGCACACTGCTGGTTGGTGTGTATGTGTGGGTATATCTATCCGTATATGTTACCTATTTGCCTATCTTATCTATCTATAGTCTATCTATCTACCTCTCTATCAAGAGAAAAAGATGAAATTCACTCAGCATAAAATTGGCCATTTTATTTTTATTTATCTTTGAGAGAGAGAGAGAGAGAATCTTAAGTAGGCTCCACACCCAGCATGGAGCCTGACATAGGTCTGGGTCTTATGAGCCTGAGATCATAACCTGAACCAAAAACAAGAGTTGGACGCGGAATCAACTGAGACACCAAATTGCCCCCCCAGATTGGCCGTATGCATGTGCATGATTCAGTGACACTTAGTATATTGACTCAGTATTGTGCAAACACCAGCTGTGGCTCCAAAATAATTTTTCATCCAAAGAAAACCTGTACCCAGTTAAGTAGTCACTGCCCATTTTATTCTCTCACCATTACCACCAATGCATTTTCTGTCCATGTGGACTTGCCTGTTCTAGATATTTCATTTAAATGGAATTATACAAGCTGTTCACTTAGCATGTTTTCAATGTTTTAGGGGATATTAATACTTCATTTTGTTGCTGAACAAATCCAGCAACCAAGCTATCTGTTCCCAATCCAGACTAAAGTGTCTGGATTCTAACATCCACTTCCTTCTGTACTAAGTCTGGGCCAGGGTAAGGTCTTTGATATCTCTTTGATATCGTTTCCCCATCTGTAAAATGGAGACAGGAGCAGTCCCTACCTTATGGGAATGTGGTGAAACTAAATCAGTTAAAATATAAAAAGCATTTAGAACAGTGCTGAACATGTATTTAGTACACGGATAAATGTTTGTTCTTATTATTCATTTTTGGGAACAAGATGAAAGAGACAGCATGGCTGTTTGGGGTTGTCTACTCACCAGTGGTTTTGATAAGCAGACCTTCTGCTCACTAAGCCACAGGAACAATTTTATTCTGAGTCTCCATTATCTGACTAGCGCCAAGGCACAGAGCATGTATGTGACCTACTGTATTGTCACTCTTCTGATATTATGAATGAGATATTACCTTCTGATAGGATAACTTCTTGTGTTATGAATGAGATAAAATTGATCTTGATCTTGACTCCTGATACTCAATGAGTAAGTCACTCCCCACAGTTCACAAGTGTAGCAATATAAACTTTTAGCTGAAAATATACAGAGACGCACAAGGCAATTTGACAGTTGAACTACCCCACCATTCCCGGTGAACATTTTTGCCTCTCCTTTTCCCAGAGGTAGTAAAGGCAATTGTCAATCACTACAAAAACTCTTCCTAAAATGTTGTGTTTTGATTTTGAACTATCATATCATTAATTTTATTTTGACCGGAGTAAGCGGTGTAGAATTTAAAATTCAAATAGCACCAGACAGCTAATAATGAAAAATGGATGTTTCCATTATCTCATCCTTTTCGATACCTGAGTTCTCCTCCTAGAGACAAATATATGCAACTGCTCTGTTTCTTCCTTGCCTTTAGCTCTATGTTTTAAAATCATGTGCGTGCCTTGTTGTTTTTCCATTGATAATTTTAGATATGGATTATGAGGATTTAGATCTCTCTTTTAGCTTTCCTCAACCCTGTGTGTGTGTGTGTATGTATTTACATTTCCTGCAAGACAAAATTATTTTAAATAGCAAATGTTTTATCCTTATGATAGATAGATAGTTTGGAAGGAAATAGAATTCTACGTTGAAAAACAGTGTCACTCAGAACTTTGCACACTTTGTTCCACTGTCTTCTAAGATTTGGTTGCTGTTACAAAACCAAGATCATTCTTGTGTATTTGACTGTTTTCCTCCTCTCTTGTGGAAGCTTCTAGAATCTCTTTTGAATTTCAAGTATCATCAGTTTTACAATAACTTACTTGAGGTTTTGTCTTTTTTCAATCATTGCACTAGCTACTTTCATGTGCCTTTTCAATAGGGAAATACATAAGTTTCAGTTCTAGATATTTAAAAAAAATGCTTCTTTGATAATAACTTCCTTTCATTTTTGCTTTTCTCTTTATGTAACTTTTAATTATTAGCTGTTAAACTCTAACTCTAGTCTTTACTCTTTTATTATCTTTTTTCTCTCCTTCCCTTTTAAAAATATTTTTGTTCTACTTTAAGACTTCCTTAACCCTTAACAACCTTCTTTTTAATTTTTTAATTTCAGTTTTTGTATTTAATAGATAAGAATTCTTTCTTGTTCTTTTATTCTTTTTCATAGTGACCTGTATCTATATTATGGACTCATTTTTTTTGTACATCTTCAAGGATATATTACATATTTTTTAAAGTTTACTTTGAATTTCTGCACTGACTTTGATCCATCTAGGTCCTCTTTGTTTATTTGAGTTTTCTTTATTTTGTTGGTTTTGATCTGTATGTATAGGGTGCATACTTCCCTCCAATGTCTCTGATTCCTGTCTGTTCATTTTTATCTAAGAGTGAGCTCCTCATGGTAGGTGGCTCACCTACCCTTTCCATTGTGGAGCCCAGAATGTTTATCTAGAGACTTTTTTTCTGTGGTCATCCAAAAATAAATCAACTTCTGCCAGAAATGAACTGATAGGGTAGGTGTAGAGGGAATAACATGGGTTTGACAACTGAGAAACCTATAAACCCTAGAACTGGGTGGGGAAAGAGGATCTGCCGGTAGGCCATTCCCAGTCCTCTGTTTTTCTACCCCCAACCCCATTCAAAACCTCTGATTTCTCCAGAGTATAATTCTCTGGTCCCATCCATCCATCCATCCATCCATCCATCTCTGTGTGTGTGTGTGTGTGTGTGTGTGTGTGTGTGTGTGTGTGTGTGTGCATGTTGTAGGGATGGTAGTTTAATAGTAGCATAGTTGAATGGGGTATGCTGAACCTTTCTGGGGTTTTGGTGGGTGAATTGGCTCACTTATTGTCATTTTCCTGGATAAAGGGTGTTTAGATTTTTCCATTTTCTTACTCTATTTTCAGCTCCTTTTTTTCCAGTTTTTAAAAACTTTTATCTACTGTTGTCTCCCCCATAGACAAATATTCAGAACTGAAACTAATAATTTCTCCTCCTCCTCTTCCTCCTCCTCCTCCTCCTTCTTCTCCTCATCTTCCTTCTTCTTCTGACACTGGGAAGCAAGATGAGGGAGGAAGGATGATGTTAAGTGCACGTATCTATATGCTGGTTATCTAGCTGTGTGACAAATGGAAAAGGTGCTGGATGTGCTTTTTGTCCTAATGAGTCAAACTGCAGGCCAAACCTGATCAGTGGAATATCATCTCAACCACCCTGAGTAGTTCCCATAAAGTTGTGTAATAAACTTTAATTTACTTTGTAATGATTTGACTTTTTTTTAAGATTTTATTTATTTAAGAGAGAGAACATGAGAGAGCATAAGGTCAGAGGGAGAAGCAGATGCCCTGCAGAGCAGGGAGCCTGATGTGGGACTCTATCCCAGAACTCCAGGATCATGACCTGAGCCGAAGGCAGTGGCTTAACCAACTGAGCCACCCAGGCGCCCAATGATTTGACATTTTTAAACACTGAAGTCGCTTTGCAGAGGGTCTTCAAAATGGTGAATTGAGATTTTGTCAAGTTGGCAAGAAATTGATGGATATAAGAGTAGATTATGTTCAGCCATTATTTGTGGTTTGATACTATGGAAACCAACTTGTATGCTGTGTTGAGATTAAGCATATCTATTGTTTAGAATGTGTAATGTAGTAATTAACAACCTCTGAATATGAGTCCAATAACTGAAAAAAATTAGTCATTTTCCCTTCACCCTCCTTCTGTATACATCTCAGGAAAATAGGCAAAATTATAGTTTCACAGGAAGAATAAAATGCAGTTTCAAATCTTGGGAAAAAAAGATGTCCACTTGTCTAAACAAGCTGTCATAAAGATATTAGGTATAGTAATATTATGATAATAGCTTCTATTCATTGAATGATCAGTTCAAGTATTTTGCTAAGTTTCAAAAAAATCTATTTTGGGCATCAAAAAGCTGTATGTAATAGGTATTATCCACATGTTTACATGGGGAAATGAGTTTCACAAAAATTATGAGGCTCAGTGGAGGTCCAGAAGGAATTTGGAAGACAGTTTGAACTTCCCTAAATCCTACATACTCCATATTGCAGTAGGGAGTAATGAAAAGGACATTTATTCATCAACTTTTGAAAAATTGTCGGTGACTTCCCTTGGGAATCATCTGTCTCCATAGTATTCATTCTATTTTGTCACCTCAGCTCAGGGAACAAAGTTAAGATATTTGGTGTATTTGTGACCACATTTTCAAATATCCCGAGCTCTCTTTAAATGCAAGTTTATCTGCACTTCTCCTTCTTTCACATTTTTTTTCTGGTATGATTTTTAGAAATGTCTAGGGAGATTTTGAGTCGTTTCCTACATCTCTGATGAAATTCTAATTTAGAAAGTCTCCATTTGGAGGAAGTATAAATCTCACTGCGAAAAATGCTCTCGACTTTGGTTTTCTCCACAAAGTTGAAAACACTGTTCATGACAGGATGGCTATGCTACAATTCAACCAACATCCTATAAAGAAATTCAACTTGTCAAAACTGGCTTGTTAAATAAGCTTGGAACGGCTATCTGAATAACAAACTAGATCCGAACTTGGATAGCAAACTTCAGTTTTATGGGTCTTCCAATGATCTCATTGTTATAACAAATGAGTACATCAGGTTTCCTTATCCATCAGGAAAGTCCTCCACTCTGTGTGTCAGATGACTCAGAAAATACACAAATGTCTCCCATGCTGAAAGATAAGCAGGTTCTGGATTTTCTCCATCTAGCATCCCTTACAGCTGTAAGTCAAAGTAATATCATCTCAAAGTCAGGTTGTGACCCCCCAGTGTATACCTCTCAGTTCATCTGGGCATTAGACCCCTTATTTCCCGGTGAGCCTAATTCCTCTTTTCTTTTCAAAAGAGGCTGCTTGTGGGGTGCCTGGGTGGCTCAGTTGGTTAAGCGACTGCCTTCGGCTCAGGTCATGATCCCGGAGACCCGGGATCGAGTCCCACATCGGGCTCCCTGCTCAGCGGGAAGCCTGCTTCTCCCTCTCTCCCTCCCTTGCTTGTGTTCCCTCTCTGGCTGTGTTTCTCTCTGTCAAATAAATAAAATCTTAAAAAACAAACAAACAAAACAACAAAATAGGCTGCTTGTGCCGGCATGTGGTCATAGAGGAGCATCAGTAACACTATGCAATCCCTGTCCTGTCAGGGATCCCCGCCCCCATCACTATCCTCTCCTGACTATAGCTGGAATACTGCCCAGGTTCAAGGATGTCATCCCAAGGAGTAGTATCTCCCAGCTGCCATGAGGGGAAGCAAAGACACACAAGCCCTTCATTCCCTTCCCAAAGCTGTATAGGGAAAAAAGCAGTCAAGTGAGAACACTCTTGACGTGGGATTTCTGGAAAAGCCCTACCAGCCATACCCCTTTTCAAGACTGAACCTCCTTCTCATGCCCCTTCTCTTGGCTCAAACTAAGGACTTCTAGTCCCCACAACTTCTGCAGACATTTGGCAATGTCTGGAGACACATTCAATAATTGCGACTGGGGCATGGGTTGGGGCAGACACTCCTGGTATTTAGTGGGTAGAGGCCAGGAAGGCTGCTCAGTGTTCTATGATGCACAGAACAGTTTCCACCACAATGAATTATTTGGTTCCAAGCATCAGTAGAGCAGCAGTTGAAAAACCCCATCGTTATGTCCAGAGGTAAGTAGACAAAATGTCCGGGTGTCATCTCTTCTTTTCTAATCCACAAATCATTTATTAGGTGCTTTTTATGTGGCAAAGATTGTGCTCAAGATCACAGGAAATAAAAAAAGGAATTTCACAAGTTAGAGAGGGAATAAAGAATGTAGGGCAAGAGCCCTGACTTAGGTACCAGACTCTCTGGGTTCAAACTCCAGCTCTGTCACTTAGGAGCTGTGTGGATTTCGGTGAATTCCTCTTTGAGCATCATTTTCTCATCTGTAAAATAACCCCAAACAATAGCGCATGCTTTATAAGCTTGTAGGGATAATTAAATGAATTATATATAGAAGTGCTTTGAACAGACCTGCCATATACTAAGCTCTCCCTCTTTCCCCCTCACCTCAACCCTCTTCCTACACTTAAGGTGTTTGAGACACATGATGAGTCTCCCAAACCCAAAGAGGCCTGGTTTCCTTACAAAGGGATGAGACCTAGCAGCAATGAGGTTAATGGAGAAAACCCTAGGATCCTAAGGTTATGTTATGTTCTAGTTCTGACCTGTCAGGAGCCTTGGAAAAAATGACATGTACTATCCTAGTCCCTATTTCCTTAAGTGCAGAATGGGGACATCGACACCTGCAAACCCATAAAATTGCCAGAAGGATAAAGTGGTTTTATAAACGTGAAAACTATTCAAAAATTTATTATCACAGATTTGAACTTTGAGAATAATATTTATTGTTACATATTTCACATCGTCCTGCATTCCCACATCCTTTCCAAAACTTAAAAAAAAAAGGAATTTTCCATCTCCCTGAAAACAGTCAAACTGTAAAAGTCTAGCTTGTTTGAAGTCTTCAAGTTTGTTTCTGGACAGAAGCCAATGAATTGAATTAATTTTCAAAGCTTTGCTATCCTATTTTGAAAAAATCACAATGATAATTCTCTGGTTTTAAGAGATGAGGTTAGATATACTATATCAATTAGTTAAACCAATTAGTTAAATGCCTTCAGGTGAGCAGTCATCTGAACATGAGTCATTGCGTGAATGACAGTCAAATCAAGTAGGAAATAGGATCAGACACAGCAGGTGTTTGAAGACTTAGGCGGGCTCTGTTTTGTTTTCCAGTTTTTAAGCCTATAAAATGGTACTTTCCTACATCCGTTAGTTCTGACTTCAACTGGCTGATCTTCATGTGACATCCTGACTTGAACCCACTTTGCTTCTCATCTCACTTCCTGTTTGTGTCATCTGTATGGAACAAAGCCCAGGTTTAGACAAGCAAAATAATTTCTAAATCCACAGCCCCGTTCTCCCTTTCTCTCTCCCTCTCTAAGCACATGATGTATTCTGTGATCTATGATCAAGGGAACACTTCAGCTACACTCCATTTACAACACAAAAATGCACGACCACAATCACGGAATATTCTCAGCTCCAAGTGAAAGGAACTGTCAAAATGCATCTTAATGGACACATGTCCATTTTGTAAAGCTCCCAATAGAAATACCGAAGGAAGAGAGAATGACCCCTTGTGAAATTAATTGTTCCAGTTGGGGACTACAGAGGATCAGATGGGAGTGAATGATGCTCTGCTATGCCATCACTGCTCTGTCAGGACAGAAAAAGCCCTATTTTCAAGCACCAGTGCCCTTCCCACATGTTAGGTTTATTTTCACCAACTGCTGATATGTACTGTTGAAGTCCTCCAGTTTGCTTCTTTGGTCATCAGAGTTCATTTTTCCTTGGATCTGGACAGAAAGGATGGGATGATTACACAAGTTCCTGGTGCAACTTGGTAGTGCTGTGATAAAAGCCATTTGCCACTAACCCCACCATTGGGACATCCTTCTATTTCTATCCCTGAACTCATGCGATTCCCAGTGAAGGCTGCTGCATCCTGTATATGTCCTTTGGGAGATTTCCTCCTGTACCTTCTTCTTAACTTTTGCAAATTGACGTCCAGGTGTTATGTAGAAGTAAGACGGACAGATTTTCTCATCCAATATGCAACATGTTCCCCACTCAAAGCAAAATCAATCTTTACTTGTCATTTCCCATTAAGCCTTTAAGACTATATTATTACATGTGTGCAAATATGGTACACATAGCCCCATCCCCAGAGGCAAGACACGACTCCGCCCATGGGCCAAGAAGTTATTCCATGTGATCTAAGTCTACAGACCACTCAGAGTTTCTATTAGGATATTGGAAGGACTTTGGCTCAATTTACCCTATGGCTGATTTGATTCTATATTTTAGACAATGGATGCTTTTTTAAAGAATATGTTATTGCCCCCCCTTTTTTAGTCCACTGCAAATGTAAAAATTGATTTCCTTCACTCCTTTTTCTTCATTCCAAATAATGCTGTGCGTACTGCTGCTGTCTCAAGAAGCAGGAAGGCCATAATTTACCAGATGTGAGGCTATTAGGCCTTCATTTCCTGAAGCAATGAATTAGCAACTCTTTTTCCCTGTCACAGAAAATTGTCACCAAAAATAGTGCAAGACACAATGGCAAGTCCAATTAATGCTTTGTTTCTTCAAGAGGACCCAGCTGAGAAATGAATTGACTAAGCAAGAAGAAAATTGGATAGGAAATCACTCTGGTCCAAAGGGAGGGGAACTACAGTAGACATTATTTAATTTTATATATTCTATATTTTAAATGTTCCAAACAATTACATAAGGATTATCCTTTTCTACTAGTCAAGATGAAAAATCACAGACGATATCTTCAATGTTGCTTGCTCCAATTCTCTGGGAACAACAACAAAAAAACAACCTTAAATTTCTCTTTTGAGAAAGCAGCAACAGAAAGATAAAATTCAAGGGTTCAAGAATCTTTTTTGTTGTTGTTGGAGTTGTGTTTTGAGGACAGAGTAAACCTACAGTCTGGAAACTTGAGCTTTAAGATGAGTTTAAAACTTTTTATTTATATTTAATTTTCTATTCTATTTCATATTATATTTAATTTTCTATGAATAACAATGTTTATGATGGTTAATATCTAGAGAAAAAAACATGTTATTTTGTTTACCTATAGCTTCCCTTAATAGGTAGTATATTCTTGACCTACTCTGGAAATATCCTTAAGATTTATGTAGGCTTACAATTTGCTTTTAGAAGAAAATGTTCTTTGAAACATTTTGCCATTTTCGTTTAATGAAATAATGGACAATGGAGAATGGAAAAATCTACTTAAAAATTTGATGAGAATAATATGGATTAGAGTTAGTGCCATGTGGTCCATATTTCCAAATACATAGGAAGTTAACAAATGCATTTCCTTTGTTTGTGCATTTAGTTGATACTAATTTCTAAATTATATGAAATTACATTGGAGATACTTAAGAGGTGAAGTCACAACTTTTGCCCTTGAGAAACTTGGGACACCAGTGGGGAGACTGGAATGGTATCCTTGAAGCATCTGGAGAAGAATTACCAGGAAGCACACAGGAGAGCAGGGCCAGTATGATAGAATTACAGACATTAGAGTCAAAGACCCTTGAAATGAGAAGTTTGCTGTGGGCTAAGAACAGTCAGGAAAGACTTGAATTTCTTTCCTTAAGGAATTCTCCGAAGTAAGGAAGAGAAGAGTGGGTGGAGACAGGAAAGGAATGGAAAACTGAGAGTAAGTGCTGAACAGCATCTTTGAAAGTCTCAATAGCTTCTTTTCAGTTTATGTAACAGTTTTCATGAGATTAAAGGAGTCATGAGAATTACTTAGAAGGAATAACTCTTATTAATGAAACAATACAGAAGAAAAAAAGAGTTACTCTTTGAAGAACACTATATACAACTCATAGCAATAAAACCATTTTTCAAAGCCTGATACAAGAGGAAGACATGAACATTTAGAGTCTTTGTGGATCATCTTACATGATAATGTCAGGAAAAGACATCCTTTTGCTGACTCTTGAAGACTAGGTAGGCATCCTTGAAATGAAATATAGGAGCTAGAACCCACCTCCCGAAACATGCCGATTAATTCCACTTAGATCCTAAAAGACACAAAACTAAGACTTCCGTGCTTCAAGGTTTCTTCAGGTCAATGGCCAGGGTCACATATTCTATTTTATAATCTCTGGGTCTCCTCCTGTGTCCCAGTCTCACCACTGGATGAATTAGTCAGGCTGTTGCTCCTCTTTATAAGCAGTGAGCTTTCTTTATGTATTTGGGCATGCTGTGTTTAGTGCCCAAGATAATTGACTCTACCGCCCCCACTTCATTGTATTTTTGCTCAAATCTTTCCATTTTCAAGATCTGGCTCAAATTCTATATCCAAGTTCTTCCAGATCACTTTTCAGCCAGTTAGTCACAATACTTACAAAACACATTCAAAAAGCCCCATAAGAGATATAGAAAGGGGGGGGGGGATGTAGAGCTCTTGCTTACAAAGAAACTATTTTGTTTGAAATGAAAAAAATTTACAAAGGGAAGAATACTTAGAAACATATGTTCCGTGGTACAACATGAGCCCAGATGAAAAGCGTAAATACTGAAGGAATTAGCTTATTTGTTTGGAATTGGAAATGTCCCACCTCCTCAGTCATTAGCCATTTAATTCTATTAATCACACCAGCCAATTGAATCTTCTTAAGCTGTTGTCATCATCAGGTACCTAAGGAAAACACAAATAAATCAAAGTCAACACACTTGTATTTATTTATTCAGAGTTTAGGGAAAAAATGATATCACAATGTAGCTTCTGATTATGAATGAAATATACTGAAAAAGTCTTACATCAAAAACTGTGTCGCATGACATCACATGATAGATACAAGAAGGATTTTATGTTGCCACAAACTATTATTTTATTGCACTCGTATCAAATAAGTTAAGTCTCCTCTTAAGGACTTTAATGAATGTTTACCTTTTCTAGGCAATTACTTAACTTTCCAATTATCCAGAAAGTGAGCTCATATGGACACCAAAACACACTAAATGATCTGAAAACATGGTATTAACAATCAGAGAACATTGTTTTTTGTTTGCTTGTTAATATTGAATAAGAAGGTATAGACTTGACCTTGAGAATTTTGTGAATTACAAAGATTCTTCTTTTATTTGAAGCTGTACATTTTGCTCTCATACTCCATCCATCCATTTAAAGGTCGGTTTTCAAATGCCATGGCCATTAAACTCCAGCAACCTGGGAAAAAGCAGGTTATACTGTTTTCACATGTTTAGACTATGCAGAATCAATTTCATCGGTTTATTTTCATTTCTGGGAAAATGAGCTCCTTGTGGTCACCCAGGCATTCTCCTTAGGATTCTATCATCACTCTTAGCAGAATTTTCATTCCTTAGAACATTGCTAAAATTATTAGCACTGCTGTTATTGATTAGATTACTTGATCATGGACAAGTTGGATAGACTCACTTATAGATCTTCTTTTATTACTCTTTTCCAAAAATAGTAGAAGCTCCTATTCTGAGTGGCTCAGTTGGTTAAGTGTCCAACTCTTGGTTTTGGCTCCAATCATGATCTCAGGGTGATGAGGTCAAAACCTGCATGGGGTCTGAGCTCAGTAGGGAATCTGCATGAGATTCTCTCCTTCTCTCTCTGCCCCACCCCACCTCTCTTTCTCTTTCTCCCTCTCAAAATAAATAAATAAAATATTTTAAAAAATAATTCAATTATGGTGTGTCTAGGTGAGAATCTCTTTGGGATTTATTTAGCTTTTCAGATCCATTGATAGATGCTTTTCATAAAGTTTGAGATATATTCAGCCAATCATTTCTTCAAGTATTTGTTCTGTCCCTTTCTTTCTCTCCTCTCCCACTGGGATTCCCCATTACACACAGGATTGATGTGTTTGGTGGTGACACATAGGTCTCAGAGGATTTGTTTAATGTGTCTGCAATTGTTTTTCTGTTTTTCAGATTGGATCAATTCTTTTCGAGTTCACTAACTCTTCGTGTTGAATATGCTATAGAGCACATCTCATGAATATTTCATTTTGGTGGTTATATTCATCAACTCCAGAATTTTCATTTGGTGCTTTTTAATAGATTTGATTTCCTTATCAGTGTTCCCTCTCTGCTGGATCATTGTTAGCATATTCTCTATTGGTTCTTTAAAATGTGTTTTGAATATTAAGCAATAGATGCTTTGAAGTCTTCACTTCCTAAAAACCAAATTTATAGGGCCTCCCAGAGTCTGTTTTCATCGACTACTTCTTTTTCTCCCTGAGTATGGGTCATATTTTTCTGTTTTTTACACATTTCATTATTATTTTTTCTTGAAAATTGGAAATCTTAGATAATATAACAACTCTTATTTTATTTTTATCCTGGGAGTTTTTATTGTTGCTGGGCTTTTTGTTGTTGTTTACTTTCTCTCCCATTTTGTTTTAAAAAACTAACTAGCCTAGGCTTAATTTGCAGAAAATATATCATCCCAATAGTGTGTGGATATTGATGTCTCTGCCCAGAGTTTGAAAAAAAATCTTACTTTCCTTTTCTAGCCTGCCTTCCAAGGGGTAAGCCCCATGTCTGCACAATTTAGTGGTCCATTGACTATTGGCACACACTGCTCTCAGACACCTTACGTTTATCCAGCTCCCACCCTGTGCTAGTGGATCTGTGTTTGGTTTTGGGGGCACATGCCAGGTCTGGGCACTTTTGAAGTCTGCCTCCATTCTTATTTTTTTGCTGGGCCATCTGAGATCTCTGCTTCATGAGTACAGGTTTCCAGTCAAGGATGCATGGAATGCTTTTCAAGGTCCTCAATGCTATCATTTCCAGAATCTCCCTGTCTAGCCCTCTGGTATTCCACTACATCCCATCAGAAACTGCAACCTCAGGCTAAGAGAGAGCTGCAGGCTTTTCTTTTCTCAGTTGCTTCTTGGTGTGGTCCCCCCCACCCCCGACCTTTTCAGTCCAGATAAAGCTACTCACCTTCAAGAGCAAAGCTGCTGGTTTTCAGAGACTGCTTTGGTGTCTTCCCAGTTCACTAGAATGATAATTTTTGTTAAATTTGTCTAGCTTTAGAGTGTTTTAGGGAGACAGGATTTGCTGATCTCTTCATTCCCCTATTACCTGAAGTGCTACATCATTTCTGATACTAGAATCATGTTCTTTTCAAGAGATTTGAAAGGCTGGCCTGTGGCACTGGTTGTCATTCCTTGGCAGGGTCACTCATACTGCACCGGGATAGTCAGCCATCAGGACCGCATGATCTTAATAAGAGTCTAGTAAGGAAACAAAGGGACTAGCATTTCCATTTCATAAAATATTAAACACAAACATTAGCTCACTAATTTCATATTCCTAAATTACCTGTACGGTCTTTGAACCGATAGTATTTTTCAAATTCTTTTCAGTGCACAACGATAAAGTCCAAAAGAAAATATCCAAGCTTTTACTCTCATGGAACTGGCCTCCTAGTCTGGAATATAGAAAATGCCCAAAGAAAAATGTCTTGGGAAGAGAAGCACTTTAACAAACATGAACCAGTGAACATACATTCAATCGCACTCATGCTGTGAGGATTAGGACAGATTAGCCCCCAAGAAAAAACTCTTCTAGTCCCACTATTTTTTTGAAAAGGCAACAGAATCTTTATAAAATGTTGTTTAAAAGTAAGTGACTAAGTGACCAAAGAGCAGCTCCAAGACTGGATTAGCTTTTCTTTTCTTTTTTGTTTTCCTTGCTCTAGGTACCACTCAGCTTCTCCAGCAGAGTGAGGCATATTACTTTGGTTTCACACTGTTGCCCTTCCACCTGGACTCTGCTAGTGACTTGGTAGAGGTCTGAATTTAGGCTTTCTGTTCTATTTTCCATCAGCAATCTAAGCTTGAGATTTATACACTATCAGACTTGAACTATGAACTGGGCATTATATCTCATAGCAGAAATTTAAAATATCATGCATACTTTTGCCACTTCAAAGAGATAATAGTTAGGCATCTTTATGATTTCTACTTGTATTTGCATTTTTCTTTACTTTCGAAATTAAAATGGCAAGAACATATTTAGAAAATGATGTCTTTTGTATCAGAGAGATTTTCTGTTTCTTCATAGCATGGCACGTTTATAATTATGATTTATGATATATTTATAATCCAGATGCCCTGCAGAAAGTAAAAATTCAGATTATCAGTTTAAATCTTTAGGAATAAAAAAATGGATGAGGAAGATAGGATGTGCTCCAATCATTCCTTAAGCTGACATATTTATTAAAAACATCATTATGCCATAAAGTTAGCATAGATTTATAGACCTCGAGGTAAAACACAAAGAAAAAAATTTTAAATGTGGCCACTAAAATATCTGTATTAAAGCATAATCAAGATATTAATCACACTTTTGGTCCTTGACTATTCATCCCTTTGAGTTAGAAAACTGAAGAGACCATTATTCTGTTCTGCGGTGCATTACTACACTATTTCCACTACCTGTGAAGTCTGCAAACTGAATCATCTTAAAAGAATTAGTCACTGTGCTAAGTTTTTTCTTGGACCTGTTCCATTCCATGTTTTGCTATTGCTATAAAGCATTTCCCTATTCAATGGCAATAAAATAAGCTCAAAGTATATACTATATAAGTAAAAGCAACTAGTTTGACTCATGCTTCTCTCTCATTCCCCCAAAGCAGTAAGCAACACCTTTTCCCTTTTCCCTGCCCTCAACCCTAGGTAATAAGAGAACTTTCTTACTTTCTAGTGCTCATGCCCTCCATTCTGGTAGTCATTCTTGTCTGCCAATAATCTCCGGTATTCCAGTTTAGACCTTTCCCTCCCAATAAACCCTTAGAAGAGACTGCCTGCCACAGCTTGTCACAGACATAAACCTGGTGACCACATTGACTGACTTACATCACCTACTGAAAATCAGCCAAAGGAAAGAGGGCTTAATTACAATGGAAGTAATTAGGTTGGGGGCAAACAATTACTTCACAGCCAACCTGGACCATCTACACTGCCGCTGGTCACTTTGGGGGCCAACTCATAAATCTTATAAAGCCCTCTGCACTTACCATAGCACCTAATACAGTGTAGATAGTGGATTTAATAAATATTTGGTTAATGAATAGTTGAATGAAGTAGATGGATGATTAAAGAATAATGAAGTCTCCTCTCATGTGAGATTGTAACCATTTCCCTGGAATAATCTAGAAAAACACCTGCCTTTTCATAGAGATCTGGACTAGAGCTCTCTCAAAATTTTCTTACGGACTTTGTGAATGGAATTCTTTGTTTTTCATATATCAGCTCATCATAAATTTTTAAATCAAATCCTGACAATTGTTTCTCATTTCATTTGGAACAAAAGTAAAAGTACTTACAATAGGCTGTAAGAACCAACATGGGCTCGACTTGTTCTTCCCTTCCTTCCCTTTCTGACTTCAACTTTCTCTGCTCTCTCTTGCTCCCTTCCTCCACCCACATTAGCTCTTTGGTATTTCTTGGATTCATGAAGTACATACTTGCTTTAGGGCCTCTCTGTTAGCTGTTCCATCTGCCTGGTGTTTCTTCCAGGGATGCACATAGCTCATTCCTGACCTCCTTCAAATGTCGTTTTTGCAGGGAAGACAACACTGACCACCTGTTTAATATCTACCCTCATGGATCCCCTTAAACTTCTCTATTTTTTTTTCTTAACATTTAAACCATCTCCTAACATAATGTATAACTTGCTTATCTTTCATGTTTTTATCTCCTCTGCCCCACCTCTACCCGTAAGCTAGAGAATGTGCAGGAATTTTTGCTCACTGCTGTGCCTGTAACAAAGACAGGGACACAGTTAACAAATATTTTTCAAATAAATTTTTAGTTATTTTTTAAGGTTTTATTTATTCATTTGAGACAGAAAGAGTGCACAAGCAGAGGGAGAGCTGCAGCTGACTGCACGCTGAAGGGGGAGCCAAACACGAGGCTCGATCCCCAGGACCCTGAGATCATGACCTGAGCCAAATACAGATGCCTAGGTGCCCCAAATTATTGGTTACTGAGTGAGTGTTTTGGATCAGGAACTGTATTAGGAGTTGGAAAGCTAGTATGTTGAGTTTTAGTTGTTCCTAAACCTGGCTGCATACCATAAGTCACAGGAAACCCTTGTTAAAATAGAATTCTGGGCCCCACCACGGAAAAGTTAGCTTAAATAAACCAGAATCAAGTTGAAAAACACGTGTGAGAGCCTGAGATGATTGTGATGGAGCCCCCCAAATGGAGGAAAGAAAGTGGCTTGGGAGTCCTAACCATCTCATTTCCATCTCGTCTCTGCAGTTTACTAGCTGACTGGGTGATCTTGAGTAAAGTACTTGTTGACATTTATTCTCTAGGAGACTTTCCTCATTTGCAAAATAGGAACAAATATTTAGTGAATCAATGATTGAATGAATGAATAATTTCGAGGTCCTCAAAGGGACAGTCTACAAATGACATCCCATAAGTAAAGGAGGTAGTACAAGACTGAAGCATAAGAGGCATTTGTTTAAGGGACATTCAGTTTCCCATAGGCATGGCTACACATCACAGATAAGCAGAGGCGCATCCTGTCCACATTTCAGTGTTCTTGGTCTTGCACAGCTGCACTTACTGGGGCTTCATCCAGACTTGAACTAGTTAATCTTTGTACTTGAAGTAGATAAAGGTTGGCTAAGGCTGGCAGGTTATTTTGTTGTTGTTATTGGCTTTGGCCAGAACTTCCATGTCATTAGCTGTTTGGAAAATGGCCCAAGTTTATATGATGGGTACATTTTGATGTAAATACGTAAGTGGTATGTTTCCAGGGGTATTACTGAGTGGTTGTGTTTGAAATGGTCCTGTGTTCTCTGGACTCTGATTGTGTCCCTCCAGAAGATTCCTCTTAGGGTTTGGGAAACACAAAAAGAGAATTCATGCACATTAAAGAAAGAAATACACGGTTTATGAATGCTCATACAAAAAGTAGTTTTCCTGCAACTTTGAATTTTATTTTCAAAGAATAGTTGGAGTGGTCTTTTCCAGCATTAACTAATTCATCCCTAAGTTTACTTTGATCCTTCTCTGACATAGCCAATCATAGGGAGATTTTCACAGAATTATTTATCTTTCCAACCTTTCAGTTTTATTCTAATACTGGCACAGGCCCTTTGTTTAACAATGAGACATTCCTTTGCAAATTTTTTTTTTGTCCTTATATAGTGGACTATAGAATAGCTGTTGTATCATGACTTGATGTTCTCTTGCTTATGATTCATCGCTATGGAAACTCTTTCATGTAGAAGCAGATATCATATACTTTATTTTAAGACTTTCACAAGACCTGGATCCCCGACTTCAACAAAAGAAGAATGTAATACATGCCCTCAATCCTCACCACCAGGGCCGTCCATGCATAGAGCACTGGGTGTGGGGGCATAAATAATGAATCTTGGAACACTGAAAAAATAAAATAAAATAATAAAAAATGAGAATGTAATAAGCTTTTATTTTTTCAGTGATTGGCTTGCAGCTTTTAATATATGTAATCAAGGGAAATAACATAGTTAGAAAATTATAGGATGTGCTATATATGCCCCAGTCCACATGCATGCTGAGTCAGCCTTCTGGGCATCCTTTCTTTCTTGGCCAATTTATTCTTATTAATGCACTTCATTCAAGCACACAAAAAAAGTAAAATTAGCAAGAGTGAATTGAAATCTTCAATATTAACTTTTAAGGCAAAGACAATTGGCTGCGTGAGAACAAATGTTAATATGCCCACCCAAACCAACAATAAATTATACATTTTTTAAAAGGCTGTTGGCAATATAATGTGTGTAAGTCACTGGAATCATAATTGGCACTACTGTTTTGGCCCCGTGGCCAGTTTTACATCAGGGACTTATTTTCCAGTTTTTTCCTCCAAGTTGTTATAATTATTTGCTCTAGTAGAATCTAAATTGAATGGTATGCACAATAAATGTGCTCCCTCCTGGAGCTCACGCAGGCATTGTAAAACGTGAAGGAAAACAGTGGGAGACATTGAAGTGGTTCACACATTGACCTTTTAAAAACCAAATAAGAGAGAAGAACATCTGAAAGGCCAGGTTAGTCCAGAATCCCACCCACACTAATCCAGACTGCCCACCACCCAACCCAATCACATGTTCATATCCACATATCAAACGGAGACAGACTCAAAGGCAATGGGGTCAGCTTGGACCCATACCTGAAAAGCCATCATGTGAGGGTGAGTTCTACTTTGGAGAGTCTATGAGTTATTTTGCTCAAGTTGGTACTTAATGTTTCCCTCTGCACTGTAAATCTATGTTAAAAGGCTAACTAAGAAAAAGCCTTTTCTGTCTTTTTACAAAAATTTTATGGGAAAAAATACATTTACAATTAACTGGAAATTCTGTCATTTGTGCCCAAGGGTTAAAAAAAAAAAAAGACTTTGTATATAAATTTCTATCTTCCCAACCTGTGATATGAAAAAACAATTTATCTTTCTTTCTCTGACACCATCACCAATAATTAATATTCAGCTGTTAGAACAGAGCCGACCCTTTGTCAATAATGTGTGATGCACACCTGGATACAGGCTGCATCCTGAAAGATTTTGAATCTGAAGAGATGGAAAACAGCAGTGATTAAAAGAAAAGAAAAATGTTGGGGCGCCTTGGTGGCTCAGCTGCTAAGCATCTGCCTTCAGCTTAGGTCAGAATCCTGGGGTTCTGGGATAGAGACCCGCATTAGACTGGCCTCCTTGCTGGGCGGGAAGCCTGCTTCTCCCTTTGCCACACCCCCTGCCTGTGTTCCCTCTCTAGCTGTGTCTCTGTCAAATAAATAAATAAAATCTTAAAGAAGAAAGAAAGAAAGAAAGAAAGAAAGAAAGAAAGAAAGAAAGAAAGAAAGAGAAAGAAAGAAAGAACAGAATTTGAAATGTCTAGGCAGTCTTACCACAAAAGAGTATCCCCCCTTTTTAAAAAAATTCTTGGGGTTCAACTCTGTTTTCTCTCTGTATCCAATAAATATTCTTTGAACTATTGAATATAATTCATTGGAAAACAATAAAACTTATAAGAACTTACTTCTGAAGTATTCAATTTCATGAATTCTATAATTTAAAGTAATAGGGAGCAAAAAGTTATTTTCATTTAATTTCCATTTTGATATTATAGTTCTGCTCATATTTTAACAATGTTTTCAAATGACCCTGAATGAAAACAATAATTAGTCTATATGCAAATACAATTAAGAATCTGAACATGTCCCAGTTTAAGCATGTGGGTCATAGTTGTGTCACTGTACAATAACTTTTTACTCTGATACATTTCACAGAAAATATTTGCCTGTATCTGCCTAGAGTTTCTTAGTTTCTCTCTCCCTCTCTCTCTGTCCTTCTCCTCACAGTCTCTCTCTCTCTCAAATAAATAATTTTTTTTTTTAAAAAGGAAACAAAGTAGCTGATATGCATAAATGTTTTCACTTAAACATTGAAATATGTGAACAGTTGTTATGTAGACAAGAGTTTTCATTTCTCTTTAGTATATGCCTAGGTGCAGAATTGCTGGGCTAATTAAAATTAAAATTAAAATTATTTTAATTTTTGAGAAGCTGCCAAGCTATTTTTCAAAGCAGCTGCACTGTTTTACATTCTTAGCAGTATATGAAGGTTCTAATTTTTCTGCATCTCCTCCAACACTTGTTATTATCTGTGCTTTTTGTTAAAAACCATCCTAGTGAGTGTGAAGTAATATCTCTTCGTGGTTTTAATTTGCATTCCCTGATGTTTTTTTATTGCTTGGATGATTTTTCTTTATTGCCTATGAGTTCAGAAAGTTTGTTCAGGTTATGAGAAGATGTGCCTTGTGTCCTCTCTCCTGGAATATGGTGCCTGTCTAAGCATTAGATTCAGCTCTCACTTCGATATAGGAAAAAAATATCATTTTATCTTTGATAAATTTCTCATAGCAAATTATTTTCTCTCTTTCATGGGTTTTATTTCTTACTCTGGGATGTATTCTCATGTTAGCTTCCTTGATCTATTCTTCATAACTTGCCTATTTTACCTCATGATATCATTCTTTTTATATCTTTGCTCTTTCCTTTGAGTTATTTCATTAATTCCCTCATATTTAAAAATTCAGCAAGAGCTTCAGACTAGCTATGGCAGCACAACCATCCAACTGAGAAGAACTAAAAACATTGGACAAATTTAAACATTAGTTCTAAAATACTAGAGAACTAGCAAGGCAGCATGAACTTGAGGGAACAAGAGATGATACAGACAGCAAAGACAATGCAGAAGGCAAGAAGGAGGTGTGAGTGCAACATTTATCTCCACTTTTCTCCTCAAGACGTTTGCTAATTGGCAAGCCATAAATGAAGAAGCTACTAAGGTGAGCAAATCTTTTAGTCTTACTGGGTTGGGAATAAAATTTTTAATTGGGAAACCTAGGCTGCAGGCTTATAAATTTTCACTTAGATCCTTGAAGGCAGTCACTCTAGTGTTAGCAATCAACTGTATATAGACAAAAATCTCACAAAGTCTGAAAACTAATGAAATCTGCTTAATATATGATTGGATTATTATAATCTTTCCTCGGCTCACTCCCTAATATAATAGAGTTAACTCTCTGGAGAAAGATAACATCATCCAAAGCATCAAAATTATTTCTCATGTTTTCCTATGAAATATCAAGCATTCCAAGGGACAAGACCAAACAAAAATCAAGAGAAAAGGGGCCTCTGGGTCATTCAGTTAGTTAAGTATCTGCCTTCAGCTCAGGTCATGATATCAGGGTCCTGGGATGGATTCCCACATTGAGCTCCCTGCTGAACAGAAAGCCTGCTTCTTCCTCTCCCTCTGCCCTTCACCCCTGCTTGTGCTCATTTTCTCTCATGCTCTCTGTCTCTATCTCAAATAAACAAACAAACAAATAAATAAATACATCTTTAAAAAATCAAAAGAAAAAAATAGACAATAGAAAAAGATGCTGGGGTGTCTGCATGTCTCAGCTGGTGAAGTGTGTGACCTCTAATCTCACAATCATGAGCTGGAGCCCCCTGTTGAATGTAAAGATAACTAAAATTAAAAAAAAAAAAAGGAATAGGTGCATAGAGATTAGAAAATTAGAGCTTTCAAAAGTGGATATCAAAATAGTTATAATGACAAGATCAAGAATACTAGCAGACAATTGGAATCTATAGGAGCACTTGGGTGATCAGTCAGTTAGTGGTCAGCTCTTGATTTCAGCTCAGGTCATGATCTCAGGGTCATTGGATGGAACCTGGAACTAGGAGTGGAAAGGGGGGCTGTCAGAGCTCAGCAGGGAGTCTGCTTGAGGCTCACACATGTATTGTCTCAAAAATAAATAAGTAAATAGATCTTAAAAATATAAAGAAAATTGGCATCTATAAATCTATAAAATCTATAAATCTATAAATAGATCTATAAAAATAAAGAAAATTGGAATCTATAAATCTATAAAATCTATAAATCTATAAAAAAGCAAATTTAAACCCCAAAAGTAAAACTCTAGAACCCAAATTAAGAATTTAATAAGTGGGTTTAATATCAGACTGCATGCATTTCAAGAATGTTTGCAAACTAGAAGATAGTGGAAAACATCCACAGTGAAGCAGAGATAGAAAAATAAAAAATAACAAACACAGAAAAAAGGGTAAAAATATATTATATGTGTAATATAATATATATCACAGTAAAAAAATATATATCACAGTGAAAAAAAATATATATCACAGTGAAAAGAATTAATCTATGTAGAACTGGAATTCCAGAAGAAAGATGAGAAAATAGGACAGAAATAATACTAAAACAGGTAAGAGTTAAGAAGAACATCAATCCACAACTTCAAGAATTACTGTGAACAGCAAGTAAAACAGGAGAAAAATTCATAACCAGGGACATCATATTAAAACTGCTAAAAATCAAATACAAAGAGAAAAATCTTGGAGGTGAATGGAGACAATACACGTCATTTGTAAGGAAGCAATGGTAAGAATGAAGTCTGAATTCTCATCAGAAAGAACTGACTATACCAGTTAGTGGAATGACATCTTCAAAGTGCTGAAAGAAAATACATGCCAATGTAGAATTCATTATGCAGATATATAATATTCTATTCAATTTAAATTCAAGGTAATTAACATATAATGTAGTATTGGTTTCTAGGTAGAATTTAGTGATTCATCACATACATACCAGTGGTCATCACAAGTGCCCTCCTTAATCTGCATCACTCATCTAGCCCATCCCCCCACCCTACCCACCTCCCCTCCAACAATGCTCAGTTTGTTCTTTATAGTTGAGCCTTTTATGATTTGCCTCTCTCTCTGTTTTTATCTTATTTTATTTTTCCTACCCTTCCCTATATAGTATATATAGTCTTAAAGATACATACAAAATAAGGACATTTTCAGACTGTCCACCACACTCCCCTCCCAAATAAGAAACTGTCACCCATTGACTAACCTGAACCCTTCCTAACTCATTTTATGATGCAATTAAACTCTGATAGAAAAACCCGATAAGAACATTACAAAAAGGAAAATGACAGGCAAATTTATCTTATGAAATAGATGAAAAAATTCTGCATAAAATAGCAGCAAACCAAATCTAGCAATACATAAAAGAATAGTAGTACATGCTGACCAAATGGGGCTTGAAAAGAACAACCACAATGGAAGTTGGAAAACAATTTAAATTAAATGGTAATTAAAATATGACAACTTGTACAATGTAACTAAAACCATAGAGAGAAGCACGTAGCCTTAAATACATTATTGCAAAGAAAGCTGAAAGGAATAATCAAATATCTACTTTAAACATTTAAACAAATAGACAAGTTACAGAAAATTAAGTGAAAAAAGAGAAGAGGATGAAAAATAATAAATGTTAGGGCAACAATTAGTAAACCAGGAAAACAAAAGTGCAGTCAGAAGGATCAACAAAGCCAAACCAAGATAGTTCCTTCAAAAGGAAATTTAGCAAGACTAATAAGACTGATTATTAAAGCGGGGTGCTTCAAATTAGCCTTCTGATAAAACGGGCCATTATTAAAAATTTATAAAAGAAAATTATAAACAATTATACCAATAAATCTGAAAATTTAGATAAAAGTACACATTTATTGAAAAATGCACTTACCAACACAAGCACACAACAATATATAGGAAATCAAAATTGTTCTTTACCTATTAAAGAATCAGATTATTAAATAACCTCCCCACAAAGAAAACTCTAAGTCCAAATGGTTTCACTCCCAAACATTTAAGAAAGTAATAAAACCAATATTATAAAAATTTTTCTAGATAATAGGAAAAAAGGAACACTTCCTAACTCATTTTATGATGCAATTAAACTTTGATAGAAAAACCTGATAAGAGCATTACAAAAAGGAAAATTACAGGCAAATTTATCTTATAAAATAGGTAAAAAAAAATCCTAAATAAAATATTAACAGACCAAATCTAGCAATACCTAAAAAGAATAACAAATCATGACCAAATGGGGTTTCAATTTAAAACTCAATGTTATTTGTCACATCAAGAGAAAAGGGGAGAGAAATCATGTGGATTTTCTTTCATTTTTATCACCTTTATAGATAGAAAATAATAGTTAACATCCATTAATGATAAAACACTCTTTGAATCTAGGAATAGAAGAAAGCATCTTTAATTTGATGAAGGGTATCTACAGAATATCTACATTATATTTTCTTGTTATTTATTGAAATATTTCACTCTTGATATTGGGAATGGAGACAGGTTGTCTACACTTGTCAATTCTATTTGACATTGAACTAGAGTTCCTCATTGGTACAATAGGCAAGAAAATAGATGAAAGGCATAAGAACTGAAGAAGAAGGAATAAAATTGCAATTTTTGGTAACAAATGATTTTAAACATAGAAAACCCAAATGATATACAACCAAATTATTAGAATTAATGAGTGAGATTTGCAAGTTTGCTTTACAACAGATCAATAAAAACAAATTCTATTTCTATATAGTAGCAACAAACAAATAGAAAATTAAAATTAAAAACTACATTTACATAAAAACCAGCATACATCTCTGAAGAAATACAATAAAAATATACTTGACCACTATATTAAGAACAAAAAATTAAGCAAATCCAAAATATTATCAAGATAAACTAAAGTAATCCTAAATAATTGGAAGAACATATACTATGTTCATTAAAAGCAAAAGTCATTGTGATGATATCTATTCTCCCCAAATTGAACTATAACTTCAATACAATTCCAGTCAAAATGTCAAACTTCTTTTATTTTATTTAAGATTTTATTTATTTATTTGACACAGAGAGAAAGATCACAGGCAGGCAGAGAGAGAGGAGGAAACAGGCTCCCCGCCAAGCAAAGAGCCCGACACGGGCCTTGATCCCAGGACCCTGAGATCATGACCTGAGTTGAAGGCAGACGCTTAAACCCACTGAGCCACCCAGGCACCCAAAATGTCAAACTTCTTTTGTTGATACTGACATGGTGATTCCAAAATTTATAAGGAAATTCAAAGGGCCTGTAATAGTCAAGTCTATTGATAAGAATAAATAAAAATTTGGAAGACTACTACTACCAGACCTCAAGACCTATTATAAAATAACATTAGTATTTTGAGCCACTGATGTGAGAATAGAACAATAGAACAAAAGGAAACAAGCTCACATATATATGGTCACCAAATTATGACAAGAGTAACAGGGGATTGCTAGGAAATCATAGTTATTTCAGTCCATGATGCTATGTAAATCAGATATTTATATAGAAAAAAATGAATCTTGATTTCTGCACCATATAAAAAATCAATTTTACATAAATGTACATCTAACTATAAAGGGTAATACAGCTAAACTTTCAAAAGTGAACATCGGAAGACAACTTTCTGAGTAGGGAAATATGTTTCTTAAACACAATTGGTGCTACACAAAATATGCTAGCTATAACAAGAGCATGTAACAAACTGGACTAAATTTAAATTAAGAGTTTCTGTTCATTAAAAGATATAATAGAATAAATGAAATGGTATATCAGAGGATGAGAGAAAATATTTGCAATCAATTTATTCAACAGCAAACTCAGAATGTGCTATTGCATTCCTACAGTTAAATAAACAAAGGATGAAGCCAGTAGAAAATGGGTAAAAGATATGAGCAACCATTTTACAAAAGGGAATATCCAAATTTTAATAAACATAGGAATAGGTACTCAGCTTCACTGGTCACAAAAGAAATACCAGTCAAAGCCTGACACCTTACCACTACACCCCCACAAGAATAGCTAAAATGAAAAAAAAAAACCCACAAAAAATAAGAAAACTGTCCAGTGTGGGTGGGAATATGCAAAACCATAACTTTCATGTACTTATATGTACTTTGGGTGGTAACAGAAATGGTACAATTAACTTCAGGGAAAAAACCTATTTTTTATTGGATAGCCAAATGTTAGCATAATTTATGATCTGATATTTTCTGGATCACAATAGATATTTTTGTGCATGTATCAGGAGACATGCACAAGAATATTCATGTTAGTAGTGTTCATAAGAGCAGTGCAGATATACACACATACACACACACACACACACAAAGATCCCTTAATAACTCAAATGTCTATCAACAGCAGAAAGCATATAAATAGTGGTATTTTAACACATGGAATATATTACATAGGAATGAATTACACTCAATAATATGGATGAATCTTAAAAACATTAGTAATGTTAGGTGATACAAGAAAGACCACAAGTAAGGTGATCCCATTTTTATAAAGGCCAGATACAAGAAAAAAATAAGCCACATGTTGAACCTGCTCATGGCCTGTGTGTGTGTGTGTGTGTGTGATTGTGAGTGTGTGTAGTTTCTTTGTGAGTGTGTGTAGTTTTGCTTTGTTTTGTTTTAGACACAAGAAAATGAGATAGTTACAAACTCAGAAACCTCAGGGTAGTGGTTTCTTTTGATGGGAGGGAAAGGGATAAAATATATAAGAAACCTGACGGTATAAATAAGTTATTGGTGATCATCTAATTATTTGCCTGGGTGATGGTTCATTGTGACTATCCATATAATGGAATATTTTGCAACCATTAAAATGACCAAAGGTTCTAAAGTGATCATATAATACAATTTTCCTAAAGAAGTGTGTTACTTTTGCTGCACCTGGGTAGCTCAGTTGGTTACTCAGTTCAGCTCTTGACTTCCCCTCAGGTCATGAGCTCAGGGTTGTGGGATCAAGGCTTACATTAGGCTCATGCTCAGCAGGGAATCTGCTTGGGATTCTTTCCCTTCTCCTCTCCTACTTCCCCTTTCCTCCCCCCCATTCATGTGCATGCATTCTCTCTCTCTCTCAAATACATAAATAAAACCATTAAAAAAAAAGACGGGTGTTACTTTAAGGTATTTAATTCAAAATCACAACACTCTTTAATGCCGAGTAAAATACCCATTTTTTACTGTGGCCTTCATGCCCTGAAGCAACCACAAAATCGAATATTTTACATTGAATTCCTTCTCCTTGTTAAATCGACCAGCCCCCACAGTGGCTAAAATAACCCCACGAACAATGTCTGAATCCACGTGCCATAAGGACGTGGCCTCAGCAACTTCCATGGTTAACATTTCAGCAGGTTGAATTCCTTGCATCTTCTACAATTTGGTATCTTCATTTCCAGAATTGGAGAAGAAACACGAAGCTGGATAAGCCAGGGGCCTTTGCTCTTGTGAGAACGTGTATTCTGAATGTAAAGAAAATACAGATAGTTTGGTCAGCACCTAAACGTGAAGCCATCTGTTAATTTAGATTTTCAAATTTGCCACTCTTCTCTCATGGAGAGCCAGGGGCAGCGAACAGGTCCTCTTGCATAAGTCTATAAAGCAATCCTCATCAGTGAATGTGTCAGAGCCCAGAGATTTATTATAAAGTGATATATTTTCAAAGAGCAGCACAAAGAGTCTTTTAACACTGAATTTGTCAGAGACCTTGCCGACATCAAACAGATGCTTTTCACTTGGAGCATTTGACTCTTAAACTTCAATGTTTCATATGGTAAGTGATTGGAAACTTGGGAACCATGAAGTAATGCTTTTCTCTGATTTGGAAAATTTGACTCTTTAACAATGAAACTTTAGATGCATATTAAGAATTACTTTGAGAAGTGGTATAGTGTTTTCTTTATGGAGAGGCTATCATTTGGTCCAGTAATATCACTCTTTCAAAGATTGAAAAAAAACCCTAAAATTAATTTCATGTTAACAAGAGTTTTTTTTTTTTTTTTTAACCCTTGCTACCTTTTCTCCCCTTTACTCACCTACATGTCTCCTTGATTTCTTCTAAAAATCAAATAAGCACCACATGCTTGAGGCTTCAATAAAAGCCTTCTACATGGGTCATTTGATTTTTGGTCTTAAAAAATAAATCATATGCCTGAAGCTGGATTGCTATCATGCCATATTCTTAAATAAACATGGTGCCCCTCCTCAGTGAGGCTGTTGCCAATGTTTATAATTTTGCACACATCTTAACGCAGATGCAATGAGCTGGTTATATGGAGCTTTCTTGGTTACCAAACACACTATAAACCACAGAAAGCAAGCAAACTAGAAGAAGCAAAGCCCAGATTTGGTTTATGGCCCTACTCGACTTTTTGTCCAACCAACTCTAACTCTATCTTGAGCTGGATCATAGGGGAAAGAGCTATTGCTTTTGGATTTAAGATGTATGTGGTGCCCGACATTCCTAACACATAGGAAGAACAGCTGGGCCACCCAACATGATCTTAAACCTGCACCATAAATAATGGAGCACAAACTAGAATTTTCCCAAGTAAAGACCATATGACTTTCACTTGACAGATGTTTCTTTATAAGATTTTTACATTGCACTTTTTTATTTAACAAATAAAGCATAACTTCTTTAGTTTGGATTCTATTACTCATTCTTCAGGGGCAAAGACTGAACCAAAAGGAGTTAATATTTACCAACTATGCTGTCCTAGAAACTGTGACACATTATCTCAAAAATTTGGTTTTGCTTAAGAAGTTATCATGAAAACTAAAAAGAATAATCTATTGTTGAACATCTATTGTACTGGGCCTGCTACTAGCTGCTTTTTTAAATAGGTCTCATTTAAGAATCAATATAGTCCTATCAGAGAGAAAACAAGCTCAGGGAAGATGGTTAACTGTGCCCATGTTCACATCGCAATGGACCTAGAGTTCTGAACAGGGTGTGCTCACTTTATGGAAAATGTAACTTAGGGTGAAGCCTACTTATAAGTTATGCATTTGTTGGCATAAAGGGAGGGAGTTTTGATGTCAGTCATCCCAAGAGAATGCAGTAACACAGGATTCACAAGGAGGAGGGTTGAAGTTCAGGGAAGCACTAAATCATATTCTTTTTTTCCCCTCTCACATTCAGATACATTTAAGAAATCAGACCCAGATGGAGATGAAAATATCAGCTTTATTCCTGATAGGGCCAATTGGATAACATGACTTTAGATCGCTTGATAAAAGGGACTTATTCCTCCATTTCAACTCAAGAGTAGAATTCCTGCCTCAAATTGATTTGGGGCCCATCAACATTAGTGGATCTGTTCCATTCAATTGACAAATACGGATCATGGATGTCACCCATCAATCAGATCACTCAAGCCTCCTTCAGGAGCAAATAAGAGATGGGCAAGCTGCCCAAAGTGTTACACTAACAGTGTTTTATGGAACCCGGATGCAGAGAGAAAAGCAGTTCCTTCTGAACATTCTCTGGCACTTTCCTTAACCATTAAATCTAAAATAAACCAGAGGTGTGACCAGCCTCCACTCCACCACACATACACACATGCACGCACGCACACACTTCATCATGATAGACCAGCTGTTGTCTTCATGAAGCCCTGACCCCTTTTGTTTATGGACCTCATTTTGCAGTGTGCAGTTTGTATGTGTTTACATGGGTCAAAGTTTGTACTAAACAAACTAACTCCAAACCTGGTTCTATCCTGGGATGCACACTCCATCTTTATTCCCTATTCCAAGCTATGTTGAGATATATAGTTCTATATAGCTTACCAGAGCCAATGCATAAAACAAGATGAGGCAATAATGGATTCTGTGGACTATATAGTCAATCAATGAAGAGATGCTTCCAATTTGAGTATAAAGTTTATTTTGTTATCAGATCTGCAGGGAATAATTAAAGTAAGAAATGTCCTTGCTTTTAGCTAAAATGCAGGGAAATGTAAGCACATAACCGTTAAATCTGAAAACCCCACCACCACCATTTACCACTGTCATTCCAGCACCTGGGTAGAATTAGATTCCCTCAGCAACGACAAATGAGCATGGATGAAGTTCCTTTAGGACCCCCAGAAGTTGAGCAACCTAAAACATCCTAGGATGTTAATCTTCTCTACCCAGTGAATTCAAATGCTTCCAAGTTGTAACTGGATTGCCCCTCTTTACCCTGTAATTCTGAAACTCTAATGTGATACTGAAGAACTCTCTCAAGATCTAAACCTAAATCAATGAATGAATAATAGATTTATGACAAATAAACCTTTTAAGACCTGGATCATGAGTGTTTTAGTGGCCTCTGTATGGAATTGTAGGAACAGCAAAATCAGACTCTTAGAGACATTTTCTCCACAGAAAATATGTCACCTGGAGAATCCCCTTCCCCACATTCCTCACTGGAAGAACTTTTGATGCTTTTGAGACCTCACCTATCAGGACCTATCCCTCTACCATGTGCTCCACAGGCAGAATTCCTTCTCCAATTTGGAATTTGTCCAGGGCTTAAATAATTTATGCTACATTAATGACAGAAGTTGGGTAATTCTATTCAGGAGGTATCCTCCCACCAGACCCACTTCTAACCTAGACCCACTCTGTCAATCATTGCCCTGCCTGGTTTTCTTTGTAGTGTTTTTACTTCTCTGTGCCTTCTTTTACGTTTCTTATTTCCCATGTTTCTTTGAAGGCATAAGCAATAATTGCTTCTCCCTTACTTTCACCATGTCATCACAAAGGTCCCTTAATAATGCTTAATCTTCAAGGGCTGGTTTTGTAATTGCACTTATTGACTCTACCAGTAACTTCATAAGGATCCATATCAATAGCTTCCTGATTGTGGTTTCTCTAGGGGAATTCTTTTCAGTCTGGTCTCTGAAATCTTGCTGGTCTTCGTCTAGTAGATTTCTTTGAGTCTTGATTCATTCTTTCTGAACATACGAGTAACTAAAATCTGTCTTTTCCCTCCCCACGTTATTATTTTTTTAAAGTAGCTACACCAGGGTATGTTTTCCCTTTCCAAAATTCTAGCTCATGCTATCAGATCTCATTTTCTTTGTTATATCTGCCTCATCAGCCTAAAGCCTCCACATTCCCCCTAAAGAAATCTTCTTCTAGCTCAGTGAAGCTTGTCTTTCTTTACTATGCTTTCATTCTACTGCTCCATTACACCTTTCTGATGATAAGATGGAAGTATAAGTCTTTTTTTTTAAGATTTATTTATTTATTTGGGAAGGTGATGGGGGCGAGCAGAGGGATAGAGAGAAACTCAAGCAGACTCTACACTGAGCCTGGAGCCCAACTTGGAGTTTCATTTCACAACCCTGAGTTCATAACCTGAGCTGAAGCCAAGAGTCAGAGGCTTAACCAACTGCACCACCCAGGCACCATGGAAGTTAAAGTCTTTAGACACTCGATACCTCATTCATTTTATGATCAAAATTGATTCCTAGAGACAAGAGTTCAGACATCAGTCTTTTCAATCTTCTCCTTTGCTTCTTGGTTTGCAAACATTTTATTGTTGTTTCTTTTCTCCAATCCTAAAAAACAAACATTTCCATTAATTTTAATTTGTTTGTAAATAAAATCCATCAGCATTCCATGGGTGTTTGGTTAGCTTGGGTTATTATAACAAATTATATAATTTAAGCCATAGGTGGCTTAAGTAACAAAAGTTTATTCCTTATAGTTCTAGGGGTTAGAAGTTCAAGTTCAGCATGAGATGATTCTGTTGAGAACCCTCTTCCTGGCTTATGGCTGACTGGTTGCCTTCTCACTTTATCCTCACATAGGAGAGACAGAGAGACAGACAGAGATGGACAGAGGTACAGAGAAACAGAGAGGCAGACACAGAGAGAGGTCTGATCTCTTTCTTCTCCCATGAGGACCACTAATCCAATCGTGGGGCTCCACTTTAATAAACCCATCTAAACCCAATTACTCATCATAGACCTCACTTCCAAATCCCATCACATGTTGGATTAGGACTTCAATGTATGAGTCTGGGGGGTGGATGATAAACATTCAGTTCATAGCAGTGGATGAAGCCAATCTTTACCTCTCTAAAATCTAAAGCTGTGATCAGAACACATGGAATTAATAAATATAGATCCATCTCATGACCACATGTTTAGGGAGCACAAAGCCTATAGTCAAAGTATGTGAATCCAAGAGGCCAGCACTCCAACCCATCAATTCTCTTCTCTGTCCCTGATGGCTTTTGTAAAGAGGACTGCAATGTGGCACTTCTGGTCTAGCACTACCCGCAGATGTCTGGTCTGACACACACTGGTGCTCCTTTGTCCACATGGGACTAGATGTTTTCACAGTATAAACTCCCAAACTGGAGGCTTGATGGAGAAAAACTGTAAATGCAACAAAAAATTGTTCTACCAAATTCCCTCTTAATTTCCACTGCCACTTGTCCATCTCTAAATAATATGAAAATCCTGAGATTTTCATTTGAGAACTATATTAATTTGTTTTTACATCAATACTTAGTTTTAACATAAATCCTTACTGATTTATTTCCTTAATGTATTGTTATATCCCTTTTCCTCCTCATGGGTGAATTCATATTTTTTCTACAGTATTATTCTCTAATAGTTTTTATAGATTGACTCACTTGGGATCAATTTTATGGGGACTACATGCCCTCAACCAGTATTTAGTGATGGAGCATGGACTGGCAAGGCATAATTAAAACCTCCTGCTCAGGAAAAGAAAGAGAGGAAGGCCCATGACAATTACTATTCCTCAGCAGTGATGAAATCCAGCAAGGCTGGCGTGGTGAAAGTCCCACTCAAAGATCTCTGCATAGACCCTGTGTCCATTCTCTGGAAGGCAGTGCTTTGTCTGTTGTTCTCCATAGCCCCTGGCTCTGCTCTCCAGTATGTTCTTCATGGTCTATTTTTCCTCCTTGGACTTATTGGAAGTGGACACAGTGGGAAGCCTAGGGTTGATGCAGTCCATGTTGATGGTTCTCTGGTGATGTAGTTCCTTCAAAAACTTAGTTGGCTTCTCTTTAGAAGGTCAGAGCAAACATGGCCATGTGGTAATCTCTGGCCCAGAGTTGGGTGTTATAGACAACTAAAAAATCACTGAACACTACAGCAAAAACTAATGATGTATAATATCCTGGCTAATCAAACATAATAATAACAATTAATTTAATTTAAAAAAGCTTATTAGGCTTTGACCTCTTTGACCTATATCCAGTTGGTCCTAGTTCAGTGGAACTTGTCAATTGCTATACTTAATATTCTTTTCCAGATAAAGTCCTTAGATTGCCTTACTTTGCTTCCTCTTTCTGATGCCTTTGTCTCTCAACTTAATAGTGATTATTTTAGGACTATGGAAAACCATGAGTGAGAAAATCATATTTTAAAAAAACATTCATCTTACCCCCAAAATGAAAAGTTCCTAATCCCCTAAGAAGAGATGAATTGTTTTCTGGCCATAGCAAGGAATAACAACCTTAACCTGTTTTAAACCCATCCTGCTTAATCAGCAACAACTTTGCATCTGTAATCATACTTTGAAAGCCAATCAACTGCACCCTCCCTCCAATATACACCCTTCTAAAAGCCAGTCAATAACAGTCTTATTCATTTTAAAACTAAAGATCAATCCCCACCTTCTGTTTCTGAAAGCCTGCCAGTTCCTGGCTTCCCCAAACCCTGTGGATCTGAGGCCAGTATCTGCTCATAGACTATACATATCTTACAAATGTAGCTCTCCTCCTCTAAATAAGCAATAAATTCAGGGCTTTGTTTGCTTATTTGTTTCAGGTAGTGAGCGATGATCTCTTCCATTGACAGTTATCAGTCACTTTATGAAATGGAAAAGTTTTACTGAACCAACGTGGCTCAAAAGTCCCATATTTTATTCCTTGGGTTCTAAACCTAACTGAATTCTATATCTCAAGAAGGCTACAAATTTCTAGCCATCCAGTCTGTTTTGTTTCGGCAAAGCTCATGTCCAGCTGCTATACCAATGCCCTACAATTTAGGTTTTTGTTTGACCATCAACTCTAACCAATACAAATTTTCTGTCTATGTTAAGGCAATTAAAACTAGGCGGCTTTAATCAACCATCTCCAAACCTCAATGGATAATACAATAAAATCATACTTCTCACTCGTGTCATAGTCTTATATAGGTTCGATGAGGTTTCCTCTAAGAGAGACTCAGGGATCCAGGATTCTGCTATCTTTGTGGTTTACCATCATGGATAGCTTCACTTCCAGTCATGTTAACAGTGAAAACATTATGAAATATCTTAAGGCACATTCTAAGGATCAGGCCTAGAAGTGATGAACATCATTGGTGCCCATGTTTCATTGTGGGAGGGTTATGTAATCTTCTCTTATGAACAGGAAGGGAGAACAGAATTTGAAATGTCTAGGCAGTCTTACCACAAAAGAGTATCCCCCCTTTTTAAAAAAATTCTTGGGGTTCAACTCTGTTTTCTCTCTGTATCCAATAAATATTCTTTGAACTATTGAATATAATTCATTGGAAAACAATAAAACTTATAAGAACTTACTTCTGAAGTATTCAATTTCATGAATTCTATAATTTAAAGTCATAGGGAGCAAAAAGTTATTTTCATTTAATTTCCATTTTGATATTATAGTTCTGTTCATATTTTAACAATGTTTTCAAATGACCCTGAATGAAAACAATAATTAGTCTATATGCAAATACACTTAAGAATCTGAACATGTCCCAGTTTAAGCATGTGGGTCATAGTTGTGTCACTGTACAATAACTTTTTACTCTGATACATTTCACAGAAAATATTTTAAAATTGTCTAAACCCCTAGGTTTACCATGAGGTCTTGAACAGTTTCATATTAAAGCTATGCCTTGATAATTCTAAAGGTTTTTCTATGCTTGTTAAAAAACCCATAACTTCAATATGCACACATTTATAAATTCTATTTCCTCTAGGATGTGGCACCTTTTACTAATTTACTAACATTGCCAATTCTTAGGTCCAGAAAGATATACAAAGGAACTAGTAATATCAGAGTTTTCCAGCAATGATTCTTTTCAACTGCATTATGAAGGCACTAAAAACACACAAGTAGACCGTAGTCCGCTGCAAAATCCAGTTTATATTTCAAAACCAGGACCTAATGATTTCATCTTACATCAAATTGTCTTTTCCCATTTGGAGTCATTGTTTGACAAATGCTTAATGACAGTGGAAAAATTGTGACCCTTTTCTTTGCCCCAGTTAAAAATATTTTCTCTTAATGAATCTTTTGCAATCCATTAATTACTGTCTGGTGAGTAAGGAAAAGCCCAATGATCATCTCAAAGTGAGCTACTGAACAGATTTAATTATGATTATTAGATTAAATGCCTGTGGGAAAAATTCTGTAATTTATCTTTATTCCAGGCCTAAGTATGAAGAGTTAAAATATTATGATGTATTCTAGAAGCATACTTGAAGAATTGCCAGGATTTCCATTATAATCCCAACTTGTCAGGAGTTTATATTCTGTCACATTTAGTTTGGCTATAAATTGGGATATAATACATAAATCTCACTTTGAAGTTTAGACTGTATCATTTTAAGATTATTACATGTGCTAGCATAAGAACACACACACACACACACACACACACACACACACAGGTGCCATATTGCAAGACACAAATGCCCTTCCATGACAAAATCCTTTTTCTATACTAAAAAATAGTGCTTCTCTGATTTCCTGGAGGTAGGGAAGTCTAAGCTGAAATCTGGGGGTGAGGGATGGGGAAGGAAAGACAGAGAAACCAAAGGGAGGAGAGAAGACAGAGAAAAGAGTAGTAAAACGTTTATGGTCAAACTGGACCCAGCAATAAGGTAACTAATATAACTCTATATAAAATGGAGACATCACCACTGCTCTGAGATAAAGATATGTTGTAATTACTAACACTGCCAATGTCACGAAGCACAGTATCCCATCATCTAATAAAATGTGTTGACAAAATCTTTGGTAATTGTAATAAGCTTCTCCTTACCACTTTTTTCTCCCATACATAAGATCTGAGTCTTTGTTAAGAGCTACAGCTTGGTAGAGAGAGAGGGAGAGAGAGAGAGAGAGAGAAAACTACAGCAGTGTGGTCAATAAAATCTCCAAAATAATTTTTTTTTCTGTTGTACTGGAAAGAAAATATAAAATAATGAAATTTGAAACTTAAAAATATGTATTTTATTCCACTGATAATTTATTTAGCATAATACCTCACTCAATATTTTCTTAACCTCAGTTCTAGTAGGGAATTTCCAATGAGTGTACATATTCATTTGTGCTGACCTGATTTTTTATGTTGCTTTAACCACTAATTCCCTTAATGTTCAAAATATTCAGCTAATACAGCATTACTTTCTATGTAGCATTTTCTGTGAACCCATGTAGTTTTAGGTGTTAAAAGAAAAAAAACTAAAAAGTGATTTCTCCTATATTCAAGTAGATTTCACTGATTTTAAAGTTCGTAGAATGTTGCAGTGGATTATTCAACTATAATTCAGTTCTTTATTTTGGTACTTTTCACTATCACAGAAGACTAGGGAAGCTTGGAGGTATATGTTACTAGGTATTGTCACTAGGGTTATATGAATGAATGGACTATATTGGTGGAGATACATAAGGTGATTTTTTTTTTATTTATTAGGACATTGTCTTTTTTTTTTTTTTATTTGATAACAGAAACACAGCGAGAGAGGGAACACAAGCAAGGGGAGTGAGAGAGAGAGAGAGAAGCGGGCCTCCCACCGAGCAGGGAGCCCGATGCGGGGCTTGATCCTGGGACTCCAGGATCATGACCTGAGCTGAAGGCAGTCGCTTAACCAACTGAGCCACCCAGGCGCCCCAGGATATTGTCTTAATGGTAGGTATTTAATAAATATTTTGAATGAATGAATGACTGTCTACAAGTGATTGTATGAAATTAAGAGAAAGCCTGATGTAGATAACTGAAACCATGCAGGTATTTGTAGGATAACCCTTCATAGAAAACAGAGACATCATTACTTGCTTTGAGGTAACAGTAAATGCTATAATTGTTAATACTGCCTATGTCTTGAATCTTTGTATCCCATTATCCAATAAAATGTGTTGAACCAAACCGTGGTAACTGTTGAAAACTTTGCCTCACCCCTTTTTCTCCCCACAGGAAACCACATCTTCTCACATTCAACACCCCTAGACAGTAAGAACAGTCCCCTGACTGAAAGAATCGTGTGCTCCTAAATGGATAGAATCCAGACACACATGTTAGTGGATGACTTCAATCATCCCACATGGGACCCATATAGTGCACATTTTCCTTTTTTTAATTTTTAATGTCCATATGTTTGTTTGGCTAGAAATCAAGTTTCATCATATGCTCCTTTTATTCCACCGTGTAACAATTTTATTTATAGGCCATTCACATAAGAACTAATTTCTTTGATAGAAAGGTCGCAAATGCTGATTTAAGATTACTATAATAAAAACAATATTGTTGGAATTCCAAACAAATGCTAAACCCTAGACGCATGCCTTGGTCTTTTCCCTGATAATGGGACTTCCCAATGTCAACCTAGTCTCTTGGCTTCCTACATAAGTGTGCAGAAGGTAGGCAGGAACTTTATTAAATGTTGGCAATTTGTATATAAAACAAGCATGGTGTACTTAATCTCCATATTGGCTTTGAGAAGTCTTCCTGATGCCAAGACTCTACTTGAATTCAGAGGCTCCCACACATAATGAATACGTCTTAGAAAATCATGTAGGAAGTAGGTAATTTTATTTGTGAATGTGCTATGTGTACACATACACACAGTAGTGAGGGCAAACTTGATTTCTGTGCTATTATGCAAAAATATTTTTGGTCAAGTCACATACTCCAAGGTTGAACGTAAAATAGATTGTCTGAAATATTAAAAGCGCATTGATATCAAGTCAGATCCTGGCCTATTTTCCCACCCTGATCCTTAGGTAATTAGATTATGCTCTGTAAACAAAGGCGGGGCTTGGCAACTTCACTTTCTCATTCAGTGTGGTCTGGTAGTAATCAAAGATGCCTCAGTATTAACTTTAGAAAGTGTACATTCTCAGTGAAAGAAGTTTTGTGTTTCAAGAATGTCACCTTTATGTTTTCAGATGTTTACATTTTTGCTTACAGATGTGGCCATGAGCACATGCATCAGTGTGTGATTTAATGGTGTGGTTATTTCAAACTCTGCAGAGTGTCTTGTCAGCTCTCTGAAACCATATGTTTAGCAGTCATTCCCTGACAGCATTTTAATTAAATTAATCTTTTCCTCAGGACACCTTAGTCAAAGTGAATTATGATGTATACAAATGAGGACCTTGTGTTACATTATGTAAGTACAGAGAAAGCAGTGTGAAAAATTAATACTTTCGAAAAATCCTTTTGAGTGACTTTGATCTTTATCACATTCTTATTTTTATCAAGTACAAGAATAAAGAAATGAGTAATCTTAAATATATTCAGAAAAGATACAACTCTTTTCTTCCCTCCCAACTAGAGGCTGGATATTACGGTATTCAGGATGACCTCTTCGCAGACACCTTCTCTTAGAGACTCCACAATACGCACTCAACCAGTGTCCCGACATGATTTAAATACAGGTTTAGGAATCAAGTGTTATGTTATGTTTTACAAAGGAAACTAGTAAAATATATTTCAATAGTTAGTAAGAGTTCTACAGGAAGAGGATGACTGATGACTCTGGCTCTTCTATGTTTTACAAAGGAAGCTAATAAAAGATATTTCAATAGTTAGTAAGAATTCTACAGGAAGAGGATGACTGATGTCTCTGGCTCTTCGATGCTGTGGGCTGGAAAGAAAGACCATGGAGTTAAGTCATGAACAATTGCTCACAGAGGAGAAATCACTCTTTTTTCTAGTTTAATGTGCAGATTTTCAGTATACTTTTTTGTAACATCCAATATTCACTAATTTAAGATTTATAACATTTCTGAGTGTCTTCAGTTTACCTTTGTGCATAAGTAAATGTAGGACTCTTCTGTGAATCTCGTTTATTTAATTAGGTAAATAAATTGTTATTTAAGGAAGTTATTTAAATGAGATGGATTTATACTTTTAAAACTCATCACTAATTTATTGATTCAGTAACGTATGCATAAAATTCTATCTACTGAATATAAGTTCTGGTATATTATGATTTTATTTCTAAAGTTCAAAACAATTTTTTAGAAGATTTATTTATTTATCTCATAGAATGCATGCATGTGAGCAGGGTAGGAGCAGAGGGAGAGGGAGAGAAGCAGACTCCCTGCTGAGCAGGGAGCCTGATGTAGGGCTCAATCTCATGACCTTGAGATCATGACCTGAGTTTAAACCAAGAGTTGGATGCTTAACTGAGCCCTCCAGGCACTCCAAAAGTTCAAAAGAATTTTTATTTGAAGCAAAAACATTTTGATTTGAAGAAAGCAATAATTATAATAACAGTAATGCTATATTACTAACTTTTTTTTTCTAAGCTGTGTATTAGGAACTTAGTAAACTCACATCAATTCACCTCTAAAACAATCTTATAAGGTTTACATATTTGCCTCTCCTTAACATAGAGGATCCAGGAACCAGAATGTTCAGCAACCTTGGCTCAACATGGTCATGCTTAGTATGGTCAAACCCTATTTTAACTGATCCCAGAGGTGACGGGTTTTTTTTCCTCCACTGTATTCTTTTCTGCTTCCCCCCCCCCCCAAATGCCCATGTCTCTTCTTTGGAGTGCTTATCACAGCCTCTGTCCCCTTGAATACAGAAGTCATTATAGGCAGAGATTATCACTCCCTTGGAAAGCGTTTTTTCATTGTATCTGATTGCATTTTGTTACAATGATTAAAAAAATGCAGGTAATGTAACATTTACCATCTTAATCATTTTTTAGGGTTTAATCCATTCACATTGTTGGTCACGCATCTCCAGAACTTTTTCACCCTGCAAAATTGAACCAATACAACCATTAAACAACTCCCCATTCTTCCTCCCCCGAGGAAAACTACCATCCTTTTGTTTTGTGAGTTTGATTATCATAGATGCCTCACTGAAGAGGAATCATATAGGATATGCTGTTTTATGACTAACTTATTTTACTTAGTATAATATCCTCAAGGTTCATCCAGGTCGTAGCATAGGTTAGAATTTTCTTCTTTTTAATATTCCTTTTTAAATATATCCAACATTTTGTTTCTCTATCCATCCACTAAGATATATTTGATTTGCCTCATCTTTTGGCTACTGTAAATAATGCTACTATGAAGTGGACATACAAATATCTGAGACTCTGTTCTCCCGTTCTTCTGCATATGTACTCAGAAGGAGAATCACTGGATCATAAAGTACTTCTATTTTTAATCTTCTTTTTTTTTTAAAGATTTTATTTATTTATTTGACAGAGAGAGACCACAAACAGGCGGAGAGGCAGACAGGCTCCCCCTGAGCAGAGAGCCCGATGCAGGCCTCAATCCCAGGACTCTGAGATCATGACCTGAGCCGAAGGCAGAGGCTTAACCCTCTGAGTTACCCAGGTGCCCTATTTTTAATCTTCTGAAGAACTGTCATACTGTTTTCCACACCAACTGCCCCATTTTACATTTACACTGACAATGCACAGTTTCTTCACATCCTTGTCAACACTTGCTTTCCTTTCCTTTTTTTTTTTGTTTTAAAAGATTTTATTTATTTATTTGACAGAGAGAAACACAGCTAGAGAGGGAACACAAGCAGAAGGACTGAGAGAGGGAGAAGCAGGCTTCCTGCCAAGCAGGAAGCCCGATGTGGGGCTCGATCCCGGGTCTCCAGGATCATGACTTGAGCTGAAAGCAGTAGATTAACCAACTGAGCCACCCAGGCGCCCTGCTTTCCTTTTCAAGGGTAGTCGTCTTAATAGGTATAAGGTAATGACTCACTTCTGTTTTGCATTTCCTGAATGACTACCGATGTTAAGTATCTTTTCAGTGTTTGTTGATCATTTCTATATCTTCTCTGAGAAATGTCTACTTTAAGTCTTTTGTCCAATTTTTATCCGTTGTTGTTGTTGTTGGGTTGTACCTCTATATATATTGTGATATTAATTGTTTTTGAGATACATACTTTGCACATATTTTCTCCTATTCCACAGGTTGCCTTTTCACTTTGTTGATTGTGTTCTTTGGTGTACAGAAATTTTTAATTTTTATGTAGTCTAATTTATCTATATTTGGGTTCATTGCCTCTGTTTTTGATGTTATATGCAGAATCCATTGCCAAGTGAAATGCCATGAAGATTTCCCCTATGTTTTTTTCTAGAATTTTGTAGCTTAGCTATTATGTTTAGGTTTCTGATCTATTTTCACTTAATTTTGTCTATGATGTAACATAAGGGTCCAACTTCCTGCTACACTCTTTAAAAAAAAAAAAGTGCTTAAACGAATTATGGTGAGGCTATTTGACCTTGGGCATTACTATTGAGATACAGAATCACTAAGTCATCTGACATAAAGTATGCACCTCATTTCAAATCTAGGTAGTAAATATCTCCCTAAATCCTCACAGACCTAAGATGATCTACATAATGCTTTTTTTATTTAAAAGGAAAGGTGTTTTTTTTTTCTGAAACGAATACATGATAAGAGCTAAGAAATTAAAATTTAAAATTTCAAGGGAAAACTAATCTCTTGAAAACTTATGTCCAGTTTTATGGAAATAACTATGTTTGGAAACACACATAATTTCAATCACATATGCATATATATGTTTATATATGTATGAATATCATGAAACAGTGTCATGAAAATTCTGTACTATTTTCTATGTGTGTATCATGGGGAACATAAGAAAAACCTCTATTTCTGAAAGAACTTCATATTTAGGGAAAATAAGGCAGCTGGTATATGCCACATAGAAATAATTACACATACACATTTGTAGATGTTTGACATAGCCTTTACCCTTGTGTGAACATATATGTAGTTGCCCATAGATATTGATGTTGAGCATGTAAGGGAAGCAAGCCAAGCTTGTCAAGGAATGCCAGATAGTCTGCAAAAAAATTGGTGCAGACAAAACATCAGTCTGGTTGGATCTCCCCAGAGAGTGTTTTCCCCATCTGTTTAAAAAACGATGATCCTTTTTATTTTTAAATTGTAGCTTTGGTCGTGGCATTAAAAAACTTAGGAAAGTTTAATAATGAACATTTCCTGTCATTTACTAGTAACATTTGTCTTCTAAAAAACTTATCTACATATATATACACACAAACATATATGGGCACACATATATAAAATGTATGTAATATATGTAATTAATATTTTAATATCAATGTGTAACATATACTGTATATGTAATATATATTGCATATATATGCATGTTTAATATGCATGTTTTTATGAATATACTTATATATTCAAGTAATTCTCTTCTTGACAGAAAATGCTAATATTTTCAGCCCAGAGAACCTAAATGAAGATTCCATGGGTTTTTTTATGTCTTTATATTTTTACATTGTTTTAGAGTTTAGGACAGTTATTTCCATGGCTCACAATCACAGTGTTTGATGTTCAGTGCGCTCCTCTAACATGTTTCAAACAACCCTTTCTACATTCTCGCCATCTGGATCTCATCCTCATGCATGCAAGATATTCACACACGTGGCCTTCCATCTGTACAAAATTGTTAAGGGATCCTAAGGATGATTTACTTAAAATTCCAAGCATTTCAATATACTGGCAAGAGGGACTAATTTAAAAATAGAATTATATTTCTTTAGAAATGCCCTATACAAGTTAGCTTTCAGTGTTAGTGGTTTTACTAGCTATTTTCAAGGATTTATATAACAAAATTTTGACAAGTAATTTCTTAAAAGGGCCTCTAAAATGACTTCTGGATCAAAACTATGTCCACTTGGGTGGGTGGCCAAGTGGGACGGTGTGGGTATGGCATAAATATTGGATTGAAATGTGTGCTGGCATGATTCTCCTGCAGAATTCATCTCTTCATCTAGAACTGCCCTTAGTGAAAAGGACGTCTCACCAGCACCCTACAAAGTTTCTTTTCACCAATCCACGGGAACTGAAACTGAACAAATGTGGGTCCCTGCTGAACAGTTAGATGGCATTTCAGACATCAGAGGCCAACTAAGGTAATTAAATGAAGTTAAAGGAGACACAGAGCCAGATTATTACAGTTGAGGACTGGGGGCCATCTGCTCAACTGTAATTATAATTATACTTAAGATTTTTAATAACATGAAATTCACTTCATACACATTTTACTTGTTTTTCTTTTAGACACTATTGAAAATATATGGTAAGACAATACTGTTCTAACTGACCTTATTTTCTTTTGATCAATGAGCTGACGTTGCTAAATGAATTAAATAGCAGGAAGAACTTAGGTGGCAGTTATTAAGTGACTGAATGGTGAAAACAATTCAGGTCTTCTATTCTTGCTTTCAAAATGGTCTCCATACACAATGGTGCATGGATTGTTTGTAAGAACAAAGTTGGAAAAGTTAGCTGTAACACAGATTCAGATATTAACCAAAAGGAAAAATGACAGAGGATTTTCTTGGACAATGAGACATGACTTCTCCATAACATTCTGATGACTTAAAATCCTGATGTGATTCAAACATCTTAGCAGGTATAAAATGCTGTCACATATTGTTTGTTTGAAGTTCATTTTTGTTTTTATTAACTTGTCAAATTTAGTTTATAAGGCTTGTTACACAAATAGTGGTCCCTGCTTAGTTCTTTTGTTTATTTTGGTATTTACCTACACATCTCTAAATAGCATGTTTTTAACTATTTTTTAAATTTATCCTTTTCTTTTACATGTGCTTTCTCCTGTAACTTTTCCCACCACACACAATATACTTCCGCTTTCCATCCCACTATTTTCCATCTCCCTATTTTCCATCCCCCTATTTTCCATCTGTCTGCCTGCCTATTATCCATCTACTTCCTCTTTATCTAGCTCCTTCTCTTCCTCCCTCAATCTGTTTCTTTTTGTTCTCTTTGTCTTTCTATGTCTCCCCTTTTTGTGTCTCTGTCTCTCTCAATGTATGTGTGTACTTTTGAGTAACATTTGTATTTTCTCAGTGATTACTGCTTATGTTATCTTAATTATGTAAACTCTATTCAGAGCCAAGATATATAATATTCTATGATTACATTTCTTTCCTTACATACCTTGTATCCCTGGAATTAATACTTACCTTATTTGATTTATTTGTTTCACATTAGATATACTCACCACTAATTCAAACCCCTGTGTTTCCTGTCTGAACAAGAATCTAGCACCGTTCTTCAGAATGTGTGATTTCCCAGGCTTGGAAGTACTGGCAAAACACCTAGATAGTAGGAAAGTCGCATTTAACATATTGTTAACATTTACTGAGTAGTTTATTTTCTGTCTTTCGCACTAGGCTGTAAGTTCCATGAGGGCAAGAACCGTACGTTGGTTGTTCAGGTCTGTATGTCTAGCGTGCACGTGGCCCCTGGCTCAGAGGACTCAATGAACAGATATTTACCGAGTGGAATGTAATGGTTACATAATACTCCTTGATGCTTAAAAAAGCCTCTATTTCAGGGAAAAATCTTTCACATTTTATTTACATAGCTAAAAAGCCATTGAGGTGGCAGTCTTCATAATGACATCAATTAGTCCTAAACATAAATTTCAAATTCACCTTTAGAAAATACTTCCAACTGGGGCAACTGCGTGCCAGAGGCTTCAGCTCTGGTGGTGATCCCAGGATCCTGGGATTGAGCCCCGCATCGGGCTCCCTGCTAGGCCAGGAAACCTGCTTCTCCTTCTCCCACTCTCACTGCTTATTTTCCCTCTCTAGCTGTCTCTCTCTCTGTCCAATAAAATATTTTTTTCTTAAGTTAAAAAAAAAAAATTTTTTATTTATCAGACAGAGAGAAATACAGCTAGAGAGGGAACACAAGCAGGGGGAGTGAGAGAGGGAGTAGCAGGCTTCCCGCTGAGCAGGGAGCCCTATGTGGGTCTTGAACCCAGGATTTCGGGATCATAACCTGAGCGGAAGGCAGCTGCTTAAGGACTGAGCCACCCAGGTGGCCCAGATAAATAAAATCTTAATACTTCCACCCAACAAAAGGGAATTTTGCATTCTTCAAAAATCTCAGTTTGTGCAGCTAGAAGGCTTTGATTATATTGGTTTCAGGGTAAGGATCTGAGCAGTATCCAGATACCTCTGCTTTCCATTATCCCAAATAATTAAAAATGCATTTAGTAGCTGGGTGGCCTTGGACAAATTATTTATTCATTTTATGCCTTAGTTTACTTACATATAAAATGGGGATAATAAAGTAACTTATCTCAAGATTGTTGTGAAGAGTAAAAGAGCTGAAAGTGCTTAGAAATGTACTTGAAAAAAAAATACTGCAAGATAAGTACTTACCACAGAGATACACTGTGGTATGTGTCCTATTCTTGAAGCTTGGGGAGCATTCATATAACTATCGAAAACAAAATAACAAATTAAATGACATCATGTGGTGAAACCAATTCTATGTATCTCAGATAATGAAATGTAGCGATACTCCTTAAGAAGAAAGTTTTCTACTGTTGTGTGTATGCCAGGACTCTTTGTTGCCTACTGGGCATCATTTTCTTTCCAACTTCCTCCTTTCTGGAAGAACCCAGTTTCATCCAGATATGATCCTATCCACAGCTTTAGGGAATAGACCCTGATTTGACAAAGCTAATCATGATAACCCCACTTCTTTTCTCTTGCCAGCGAATGGTTTAGAAATGGGCAGGTGAACCAAGTTTGGCCAGTAACATTTGAGAGGGAGGTCTTCTGGGGACCTTAAGGGAAGGTCCTAGGGAAGGTTTCTCACTTACAAGAAAAAGCCAGAAAAACAGATAGTTTTTCCTTTTCCTCTTGATGATGTTGTATCTGAATGTAATGCCTAGAACTGCCGAGGCCATCAGAAGCCATGAGGACTGACACCACAACC
>PITA01014876.1:0-52029 GCA_004023965.1 Spilogale gracilis | reverse complement strand
CCTCGGCCCGCGAGGCAATCAACGGGGTCCGCCGAGATACCTGTAACGGATGAGGGGGATGGGACAGGAGGCGCGAAAGAATGGCAGCAAGACAGGGATTCTGATCAAGCTGCAAAGTTTATTAAAACACGAAGGGGTTATATAGGCAAGGGATAGGGGAAGTGCGCCCGATAGGTTGCTTTCAAGCGTGCTCTTGTACGTGATTGGTGGGGCCAGGCATGATAGGCGCGTGATCAGGCTACTGATTGGTGTGCTCCTTTATGTGCGCCGTTGGGCTCCCTGAGGCTCTGTGGTAACCGCATCCTGTTATGTAGGTGCAGGGGTCAGGCCTGATTGTGTCGGCCTTCTTGAGCCATACCTCGGTCCCCAACACATATTGAATTACCACTTTACACAATTAAGTTTATATCCACAAACAGACTGCACTTCAGCACAGAGAAGACATGGAGTGGATCTCTGTTGTTTCTAGCACATAACTGATTACTTCCATCTTAACTAACATCCAAGCCCCCTTGTCCTGGTTACTGCACCTCTATTGAGAATTACCCCTAGCCACTCTCAGTCCCTACGGCTTGAGGTCACCAAAAGCTTCCTGCCCCAGGAATGGACACATGATCAAACCAACCTATGAGACTCAATTCTAACATTTTCAATAGTGGAAAGAGAAGCTAGCTTTCTGATAACATGCTAACAGGGGGGATGATATAAGTTTGGAGGTACTAGGAGCCCCATGTGAAACCTAAGTCTGAATCCAGTATGGATGAAAAAAGTAGAACAAAGGGACGAGCAGTTCTCGGTCGTGATGAGAAGATCTGGACCTAACTCCTGGATTTTAGGGGGTACATGAACTATGTGTTTCCTTTGTTTTAATGTAGCTAGAACTGGCTTCAGTTAGGGTCACCTCATTTTTTATAGGAGAGCCTTTGATCAGAAAAGAGACCTTTCTGGGAACTAAGTATGCACAGCAAACTTCTTTATACAGAATAGAAATAGAAAGATTTTTAAGATGCTTCTAATTAAAACTACAAAAAGATGAGAAATGTTCCACTGTCCAGAAAAAGCAAAAAATAATAACATAAAATTATGTTAATGTTAGTCATTAAAATCATTATGACTGTTCTTCATCCATTCTTACATACACATTATTCTCACATTTTAACATCCCTGAAATCAGAATGTGTGATACAATCAGTGGGATCACATAATCTCTGCGCTTGAATCAAAGGTGAATTGTTCCAGAGAGGACTGGTATATTTGTTTCTGCTGGTCAGAGTTATCTGAGCTTACTTGAAATTAATTTCTTTGCTTGAGGTACTGGACTATACCACTAATATGAATTCAGACTGCAGACCTGTGTACCAGCTACTGGCTCAAATTATCAGAGAGATTTGGGTTTTCTTCCCTCTACAATGGCCCAAGGCTGAGATATCCAGGTTTCCTTGCTAGCCTTTCTGGAGAATTTTCTTTTACCCTTTCTCAGAGTGAGTAGCTCTTCCATATCATGCCTTTATATAAAGGTCTACTATTAGGCTTCCAAGCTTGAATACTTTTTCTTTAAGCAAGCGATATACATAATAATAGTGCTTTTTACAATAGATGGCATCTTGACAGTGATGAATTATGATATTATGGCCTGAGAAAGCAAAGATGATTATGAAGTTCAAAGGAGAAGTCTCTTGAGTTACCTACCTGATGCTGCCACAGGTATCTTTTTTCTCACAGGGAACCAAAGAGTCTGAACTAATAGGGACTATGCCACAAACATCTTTCTAAACCTCACTGAGTCTTGAATAAGGCCAGAAATATAGTAGTTTCTCAATAATCATTTAGTTTCTGAATTAAGTAATTAATGACTGATTAGAATTTTATGAACTTAAATGCAACTAAGTTGCAGAGGAAAATGTACCAGGGCAGCTCCTGGGCTGAAATACCTTCTAAACATGAGCTCAAGATGAAGTCCCTATTAAAAAAGGGTTCTCCTTTTTGAAAAGCTCAATTAAATATCCCTCCATATTGTGTTACCCCACTGCGAACATGAGTATGCACATGTCTGGAGACACATGCTGCAATTAAAATAGTTTTCTGCAATTTCATTTAAACTTTATTGGATACTCAGGTAGTCAGTTCTAAGTACCCACTTTGGTAACAATGGTTCAAGTACCAAATGAGATTTCTTTTCAATCAACTGAACTTCCAGAAATGCCACAAAATTACTCTCCAATATACAGAAAATGATTCCAGAGAAGGTTGAACAAGATGCAACCTTTCACCCTCTAACTCTATTACTGCTGAGGTGAAACCTTTGTTAAATCCAGATTTATAACCCTTCTCTGTTCATACTGCCTAGTGGTTTTGTGAGCACAGAGCCTGCATTTGTTGCTAGAGAGAAAACATTTGCTCAGTGAATTCTCTTAGTCTTTATCTCCATTCTCTTGAGAATTGTTAGAAAATAGAGCATTGACTCCCGGTCTCTTTCTTTTTCTCTCTTTCTCCTCAGAGCTTCTTGCTGTATAACAAGACTGTTAAAGACAAATTGCTAACCGTCCCTCTTACACACACACCTCATTAAATTGGTTGCACAATTTTCTTTGATTCTTTCTCCAGGGTTGCTGCAGGAATATAGCCATTTATAATAACTGCTACTGCTGAGTATAACTGCCGGGCTCAGGTGAGAGGGTGTATGTACCCTTTGCTTTGCAAAAGGCTTTCAGGTACAAGTAATTTAGTTCAGTTTCCTTAGATGAGTGGTGGGCATATTAGAAGACCTTAGGTCACCTGGGGTTCATGTTGGTTCTTAATGAATTCTGTTGAAAAATTCCAGGAACGACATGAGATACTTCTGAGTGGGTACATCTTATAGCTGATTTCTCATGACCACCCTCATCTCCAGCGTTCTTAAAAAAGTTAATGTAAAGGGATAAGAATAGGCCTCCCTACCATCTCAGTTCACTCAATTAAAACCTCAAGTTTAGAATTTCTTTGGAGAATCTAACAGAGAAAATCCAAAAAGAGAGCACATGTGTTAGTCAGGGCACATGCCTACAAATCAGGAGATCATCAGCATAACTAAGTTATGCCGCTCTCCTTTCTATGGCATTTGAGCCACATATGAAATGAAAATTAAAATACCCTCCAATCTACCTAACTGAGATCCTAAAACTATTCCAAATAATAATTTATGTGGAAGTGCTCTGACAAGTGTAAAGCAGAAAATATGTGGAAGGTATTATTATACACATACTAATGGGCTCTCACAATTAAGCATTTTCTATGTGACTTGAAGGGCTTACTAGGGGGATCAGATATAAGAAGAACAGGAAGGAAAACCAGTAGTGACACGCTTTCTGGGACTCTCAGAGGCTCCAGAACCCAGTTCTGAACATCACAAGCCATAATGTAGCACCCTCTATGGAGCTGAGAGCCCAGGAAAAATATCAGGTCATCAGTTGAGCCACTTGCCAGCAAGGTCATGGAACTGAAAACAGTAACTTAGCAGTTTACAAGAGGGAATAATCTCAGAATCCAAATATGGTAAATGCAGGTACTCTGGCTGATGAACACTGCAGTAAGAAAACAAGGAGGAAAGCCAAGCCTCTTGGGGGTCAGACCAGTAACTGAGGTCCTTGGCCATGCCTGGCCTTGCCTGCTGGCCAGCACTGAAGCCCTTCAATCAGCCATCTCAGCTCCATCCTGTGCCTGAGCCAGTGTCCCCATGACTGACACCAATTTGGGAGCCCTGGCAGACGAGCTGATTAGGCTGGAGTTGGTCTCATTGTCCTGAAGTCCCAGGCAACCATATACTCACCCAACCGAAGCCCTCCCAAAATCTCATCAAAACTGTCTTCCACGTGATTGTTGCTTGAAGCCATACATTGAGCCTAACCCAACAAAAGCCAAGGCTGTTACATTTTTTGACCATTCCTATTAAGGTCAGCCTACAGCCTGCTGGTTCCCTTAGCAGAGCCTGCCTTTTCCCGGCCCTGCCCCTGTCCTCCTCATCTCACCAATACAATGATGCCCTTGTCTCACTACCAGCAGTCTGGGCTTGGAGAGGCCACAGTCACTCTTCCAGGACAACATAATTTTGTAAGCAACTGTATTATGGTGGAAAAACACTGCTCTTAGAGGCAGAAAGCCTGTGTTCAATTCTCAAACCCCACAATTTATAAATTGGCAAGAATCTGGATGAGTGTCTCATCAAACTTCATTTTCTTCCCCTGAAAAAAAGTGAAATAACAGTACCTGCCACAGAGTTATCCTCAAATTGAATGAATATGTTTGAAAACATTATGTAAACTATAACATGGTATAAAACTTAAGAAGGTTTGGGGGCACCTGGGTAGCTCAGTCCACCCAGGTGTCCGACTCTTGGTTTCAGCTCAGGTCATGATGTCATGGGTCATGGGATAGAACACTGTGCTGGACTCGGTGTGATGCTTTCGAAGACCTTCACTCTACCTTTCTCCAGGGCAAAAACTGTCTGCCTTTTGCAGCCAGTGAATGAACATCCCTCTGACATTATCAGCCTCTCTAATACATAGTTTGTCCTATGTTCAACTCACACACTTGAGGTCTACTTTGTTCAGACCCCCTTTTGCACCCAAACTGCCAATGTCTTGTCCCAGCCCTCTTATTATACAAATTCCCCTCTCCTGACCCGAGTGCTCAAGTCATCTGGCCCCAAATGACCTACCTACCAGCCTTCCTATACGGTTCCTCCCATCTAGAAAACCACTGCCCTTCTCTCCACTTCTCTAGATTCTATACTAGGTTCTTCAAAACACAAACACAATACCCTCCTCCCCCAAGAACTATTCCAGGATTCCTGTGCCTACAATTGTTGGTTCTCATCTGAACCTCCAGCCCCAGCCTGGCTCTGTTAGCAGTTTGGGATAAATCGCTCTTATAGATAGTGTTACACTGTTATCTTATATCATTTCTACTATTCTTTTTTTTCCTGTTTCTATCTTAATGAAAATCTTGTCATTATTTTTTTAATCTCCCAAGTGCCTAAGAGTGATGCTTCAATAATAGCAAGCTCTTAACAAATACCCATTAATTACTCTATTGAAATTACCGGCTTTATGCTACTCTAAAGACTTCCTTCTACCTGTCCTCAGACAGCTAATTCTAAGGCAAGCAGCAGCCTAGTAGTGGCAATGAGAATGTTCTTGAGACCACCAGAATTCAAATCCTCATGGCTCCACTTACCACCTGTGTGACTATATCGCTAAACCTCTCTATGCCTAAATCCTACCCTCAGAGCTGCATTGATGCCAAACAAACGAAGCCACATAAATCACTGATGTTCTTAACCTACATACAGTAAGTTCTTAATAGAAGATAATTATTTTAAAAAGATAACTATTATTAGAAGTTAAAAGTAACATATTCAATGTCTACACATTTTAGATCTTCTACTGCACACTATAGGCTGAGAGAACCTATAAATGTGAATAATTAAATGTATTATGTTTCCTTGAATGCCTAGATTAACTCAAAATGTTTTTCCTGCATATGGACTGGTGTTCTATAATTTCTTGAAGGACATTAAACATATTTTAGTTGACTCTCTGGGATTCAGGTTAAGTTTTGCAATCTTGGAATCTTTAAAAGAACTAAAGTCCTTTGGTTCAACAAAAGAAAAGAGAGAGAAAAAAGAAGGAAAATCATTCTGCCCTCTTACTACCTTTCAATTGTTCTCATTCCTCAAAATGGGGCTTGATTATCTTTAATAGCAAAAATGTTGCCACAGACCAATTCAAAATCGATTTATTAAAATTGACAGATTATCCAATCTTTTACTATAAAAGAATGCACCACACACTGTGTAAGCTTTTCTCCAAGAAACCTGAGGTTGCAAACGCCTTCCTAGAATGCTATCAATTTAAATGATTGAAAAAAACAACACATAATAAGTGACAGATTTTTCAAATCAGATAAAGATGGGAACCAGATTATCTGTCTAGGGGTGATAGATTGCAGCAATAATAAATTCACTTGAAGACACTGGATCAATTTTTAATCAAGCCAAGAATTATTATTGCAGAAAGATAAAATGACCCATGAGAAGATGCCTTAATTTTCCACCAATCAAATTATAGCCTTTCTAAATAAGATGTAATGAGATCCATGGAATATCCAGGTTACACATCCCACCTAATTACCCATGTTCCCTGTCATGTAGTGATATACTAGTGGTAAACTGACCTCTGAATTTGCCCAGATGAAAAGGTAATTAGTTTTTCCACCAGGCTGTAGTGAAAATAACAGCAGTGACACATGTCATCTCCTTCCACCAAGTCACAGTCTCTGAGGTGTTTGTTCTTAAAATATACAGGATATGACCTACTGGGTAATAAACTACACAGTCATTAAGTGAAGCTTGTGTCTGACAGAAAAACAGCCACCATCTCTAAGTTGCGAAAAAAGGGCCTGGAGGTAAAGCAAATCAGTCTACATTTGACATTAAACTTTATCAGCAGGGAACAATGCTCCCCCCCCCCATCCTCCCCGAGGAGCTACCAATCAGGAAATGGAACTTGTAATTACTGACGACTGTGAAGACCTTGTGGAAAGATCCATATGTTCCATCTGCCCCACTTGTTCCCATCTCTTCTTTCAAGATTTGGGATCTCCTCAGTTCAGGTTCCTTTCCTCATCTAAAAGCTACTGATAAGAGATTCAGTATAAATATAGGTACTCCCCCAAACTAATCCCAGTCAGCATCCCTTCATCATTCATTCATTCAACACACACCTATACTCCCCGCTTCCCTTCCTCCAATCCTTGAAACAGACAATCCCACTTACCTGGAATAACCTCCATCATCAGAACTATTTGGTCCCTGTTGCTGAACATCACTGAGCTCCTCTAGCATCAGGATTTTCTATATGCTTATTGGAAATTTATTCAACTTATCACTTATTTCAAACCACTCTTAATCTCCTCCTAATGCTTATATGTGCCTGTAAAGAGACTATTAATAGGGGTGCCTGGGTGGCTCAGTTGGTTAAGCGACTGCCTTCAGCTCAGGTCATGATCCTGGAGACCCGGGATCGAGTCCCATATTGGGCTCCCTGCTTGGCAGGAAGCCTGCTTCTCCCTCTCTCACTCCCCATGCTTGTGTTCCCTCTCTGGCTGTGTTTCTCTCTGTCAAATAAATAAAATCTTTAAAAAAAAAAAAAAAAAAGGAGAGACTATTAATAAATTTGTGACCCAGGGTCATGTTTAAGCTTCTAAAGTTAAACATAATCAGTTGTTGATTTGAAATGAATCTTTTAATTTGTTCCTGTCATTAAATCCTTTGAAGAACTGCTTAAATTTCACCTAGAGTATGAGAATTGCAGAGATCTTATATTTTCAAATTGTGTTTGCCCAACTGATGGTACTCAGAAAGACCTAATCTTTTATGATAATACTAATCCTTCATGATGGGGCTTACATCTGGAACTCAATAAATGCATTTATACAAGAAATTTTTTACACAACTAATAAGTTTGCCCAAGTTTCTTTTTAATTATTACATACACATTTAACCCATTTTTGGTAATATGTGATCCTTCAAATCATTGTATTCAAGACATGCTCAGAGAAAGGACAAAATAATGACCAAAAAATTGCCAATTACTCTAATGTAACACCAGATGTCATTTTATGCAGCTGCAGATCTCAACACTGATAATCCCAAAATTTATTTAAAATAACAAATATTAATTGTTTTGTTATTTTTATTATTTAGTACATCATATATGTTATGGACTGAATATGTCCCTCCCCCACAATGCATATGTTGAAACCCCATCCTCAAAGTTTGATGGTATTTGGAGACAGAACCTTTGGGAGATTATGTAATTAGATTTAGAGGAGAAGGACACGAGGGTAAAGCACCCATGAGGGACTCAGTGCCTCTTTAAGAAGAGGAAGAGACACCAGAGTCTTTTCTCTCTCTGCCATGTGAAAATACAGCAAGATGGCAGCTGTCTGCAAGCCAGGAAAAGGGCCTTCACCAAGAATTGAATCTACCAACATCTTTATCCTGGAGTTCTCCGCCTTTAAAACTGTGAGCAATGTCTTTTGTTTAAGCCACTCAGCCTATAGTATCTTGTCACAGCAGCACTAGCTAAGACAATATATAAATGTACAATAATTGTTGCATTATACATTATATTAACATAGAATAATACATAATGCATGAAATAATATCAACTAACATTCTTTGAGGCACTCTGTTAACAGTTTTACATTCACTGTCTTAACCCAACATCTCGAGAGGTAACTCCTTCATTCTAATTTTACAGATGAAAAAAATCAGAGCTTGAAGCAGGTAACTAACTTGTACAAGGTCCCATGAGGGATGAGAACCAAGGCAATCTGTCTCCACACTTACCCACTAAGATACAAAGTATGCTGAGGAACTGATCGTGTTCATCTTTGTAAGCAGGATTATAATTCCAAAATACCTGCCATCGATACAATGTCCCACTAGTGATTTTCTCCATTTTTATGGTATCTTGGATTTGGGTGTTACTGCATCCTCTGGGCACTCTGTTTTAGAAATAATTGGTTCAAGCACAAATGGAGTTATCCTCAATTTAATGAATTGTAGCAATTTATCATTTTGCTATCCCTTCCTTGTTAATGTGTTAATAACAATCACAGCAAAATTGGCATGCTGTATAAATTCTTACATATTTTCTTTACCTTAAAATATCATCTGTGGAAATCTTAAAAAGTGATGTATTAAGACTTATGGCTTATTACCAGAACACAGCTATAGCCAATTGACAATAAAAGCCAACTATTCTTAAGTAACTCAAAATGCCCATTGAATCATTGAACAGGACAACAAAACTTACGATGTACATGCTGGCTAACTGAACATAATAAAAAAATTAGTTAAGAAAACACAAAATGTCCATGTGGTGAATGGAACATTTACTTGATTATGTCTTTGTAATATTAACATTTAAAATATCACTTTGCATGCAGAGAAAGGGGATACCCCTTGCACTCTTGGTGATAATGCAAGCTGGTACAGCCACTCTGGAAAACAGTACGGTGATTCCTCAAAACGTTGAAAATAGAGCTACCCTATGATCCAGCAATTGGACTACTAGGCATTTACGCAAAGTATACAAGCATACAGATTTTAGAGGGTACATGCATCTTGATATTTACAGCAGCATTATCAAAAATAGCCAAACTATAGAGAGAGCCCAAATGTCCATCAACTCATGAATGGATAAAGAAGATGTGGTATATACAGATGTACACACACATACACACATACATGTGCACACACACACACATGTGCACACACACACACACACACACACACCATGGAATATTACTCAGCCATCAAAAAGAATGAAATCTTGCCATTTATAATGACATGGAGGGAACCAGAAGGTATTATGTTAAGTGAAATAAGTCAATCACAGAAAGACAAATACCTATATGATTTTACTCATATATGGAATTTAAGAAACAAAACAGAGGAACATATGGGAAGAGGGAGGTGGAAAATAAACCATAAGAGACTCTTAACAACAGAGAACAACCTGAGGGTTGATGGAGGATGGGCAAGATATTAAAGAAGGCATTTGGGATTAGCACTGGTTTTTGTAAGTAAGTAATGAATCACTGAATTCTACTCCTGAAACAAATATTGCTGCTCTGTATGTTAATTAAGTAAAATTTAAGTAATTTTTTTAAAAAAAATAAAGAAATATTGCTTTGCATTCTTGCACTTGGTCAAATCAATGCTTACACATTAGCTAAATATATGCTGCTGCCCCTATAGTACATTTTATGGGTAAAGCATATTTATGTAAACACAGACAAACAGGTGTTCATGGATTTATATTATTTGTCTGTATTGTCCAAATATAACAAGTAGCTCATGTATCAACAGTAGATACAAATTTGTATCAATGAAAACCATTTTTAAGTTTTAGAGCATTACAAATCCATTGATTCTCAGTCTCAAATTAACATATAGTACTGTCACTCTTACATGTTGATATGACTAAAAGACTTGATGTCAACCAAGAGATTTTTCTAACACATCACTTTCATTGACTTGCTGCCTATTTTTACACAGTATGCTGATATCCATTCTGACACAGTATTCTGACGTCCATTCTGACACCATAAAATTTATTCTCAAAAATATACTAAAAGCACACTGATATACAATATAAAGGCCTTCTTCCAAAAATCTATAATTGCCAATACTTGTAGCTCTTAAGAAACTAGTTCCAGCACTCAGACAGGACCAATGATATGGGACCTGCTAGCCAAGACTCTGCTGCTGAATTCCTTTCATCTGGAAACTAAGACAGTATGGTAACAATGAAAAGGATTCAGACTTGTTCAGATGTACCTCATCTCTCTCTTCTGCTTAAGAAAGTCCAATGAATGAAGGTTTTAGCCTTTCACCAAGAAAGTGAAAATAGAATGATACTAGAGTTTGCAGTGAGAAAGGATATTAACATAGTTTTAAATAAGGTGAATTTAGAAGCCTTTGCGACAGACAGATATGTATCCAGTAAATAATTCAGATGTAAGTATCTGGGGCTGAGATAAGATACTGAGCTTGACAGGCAAGTTTAGGAACCATTGGGTTATTGGCAGAAGTAGAAATGGGTGAGATGAAGTGGAATATACACAATGACCTGGGGAGAATGAGAGACAAAAGGGGAGGCAGACGAGAATCTTGCCTGATTCTTTGAATCATAATGGTTCTTAAAGTGTCCAGCTCTGGATTCCAGTAATCTGAGTGTCTTCACCTGATGAACTTGAACTGGCCAGGACCATTCCTGGGAGTCCAGTTTTCCTGATCTCCTTGAAGTCAGGTAACATGATGCCGCCAGCTTTGTTTTTCTTCTTCAAGAATTCCGTAGCGATTCAGGGTCTTTTTTGGTTCCATATAAATTTTAGGATTGTTTGTTCCAACGTTTTGAAGAATGTTGGTGGAATTTTGATTGGAATGGCATTGAAAGTATAGATTGCTCTGGGCAGTATAGACATTTTAACAATGTTTATTCTTCTGATCCATGAGCATGGAATGGTCTTCCATCTTTTTGTGTCTTCTTCAATTTCTTTCATGAGTGTTCTGTAGTTCCTCGAGTACAGATCCTTAACTTCTTTGGTTAGGTTTATTCCTAAATATCTTATGGTTTTTGGTGCTATAGTAAATGGAATCAATTCTCTGATTTCCCTTTCTATATTTTCATTGTTAGCATATAAGAATGCAACTAATTTCTGTGCATTGATTTTGTATCCTGCCACATTAACAAATTGTTGTATGAATTCTAGTAGTTGGGGGGTAGAGTCTTTGGGGTTTTCCACATACAGTATCATGTCATCTGCAAAGAGAGAGAGTTTGACTTCTTCTTTGTCAAGCTGAATACCTTTTATTTCTTTCTGTTGTCTGATTGCTGTTGCTAGGACTTCTAACACTATGTTGAATAGCAGTGGTGAGAGTGGGCATCATTGTCTTGTTCCTGATCTCAGAGGGAAGGCTGTCAATTTTTGCCCTTTAAGAATGATATTCGCTGTGGGTTTTTCATAGACAGATTTTATGAGTTTGTGGAATGTTCCCTCTATCCCTATAATTTGAAGAGTTTTAATCAGGAACGGATGTTGCATTTTGTCAAATGCTTTTTCTGCTTCAATTGAGAGTACCATGTGGTTCTTCTCTCTTCTCTTATTGATTTGTTCTATCACATTGATTGATTTGCGAGTGTTGAACCACCCTTGCATCCCTAGGATAAATCCCACCTGGTCATGGTGGATAATCTTTTTAATGTATTATTGGATCCTGTTAGCAAGGATCTTGTTGAGAATCTTGGCATCCATATTCATCAGAGATATTGGTCTGAAGTTCTCCTTTTTGATGGGGTCTTTGTCTAGTTTGGGGATTAGAGTAATGCTGACTTCATAGAAAGAGTCTGGAAGTTTTCCTTCTGTTTCTATTTTTTGAAACAGCTTCAGAATAGGTATTATTTCTTCTTTGAATGTTTGGTAGAATTCCCCAGGGAATCAGTCTGGTCCTGGGCTCTTGTTTTTTGGGATTTTGTTTTGTTTTTAATTTTATTTTTTCAGTGTTCCAAGATTCATTGTTTATGCCCCACACCCAGTGCTCTATGCAATAGGTGCCCTCAGTACCCACCACCAGGCTCTCCCATCCCCCTACCCCCTCCCTCCAAGTCCCTCAGTTTGTTTCTGTGTCCAAAGTCTCTCTTGTTTCATTTCTCTCCCTGAATTACCCTACTTCCCATTTCCTTTCCTTCTCCTACTGTCCTCTACATTACCCCTTATGCACCACAAGTAAGTGAAACCATGTGATACTTGACTTTCTCTACTTGGCTTATTTCACTCAGCATAATCTCTTCCAATCCAGTCCATGTTGCTACAAAAGTTGGATATTCATCCTTTCTGATGGAGGCACTGTATTCCATTGTATATATGTACCACATCTTCTTTATCCATTCATCTGTTGAAGGGCACCTTGGCTCTTTCCGGTTTAGCAATTGTGGCCATTGCTGCTATGAACATTGGGGTACATATGGCCCTTCTTTTCACTACATCTGTATCTTTGGGGTAAATACCCAGTAGTGCAATTGCAGGGTCATGGGGTAGCTCTATTTTTAATTTTTTAAGGACTCTCCACACTCATTTTGATCACTGTTTCAATCTCGTTACCAGATATAGGTCTATTCAGATTGTCAGTTTCTTCCTGTTTCAGTCTTGGAAGTTTATAGGTTTCCAGGAATGCATCCATATCTTCTAGGTTGTTAAACTTATTGGCATATAATTGTTGACAGTAATTTCTGATGATTGTTTCTATTTCCTTGGTGTTAGTTGTGATCTCTCCCCTTTCATTCATAACTTTACTAATGTGGGTCTTCTCCTTTTTCTTTTGGATGAGTTTGGCCAATGGTTTATCAATCTTATTAATTCTTTCAAAGAACCAGCAGTTTCATTGATGTGTTCTACTGTATCTCTAGTTTCTGATTCATTGATCTCTGCTCTGAGATCAATGAGGTCAGAAAAACCTCCAGGGACATAATTGTGAAATTCATGAATCATAAAACCAAAGAATATGTCTTAAGGGCAGCCAGGGGGAAGCAATCCCTCACGTATAGAGGAGGACCATCAGAATAATGTCAGACCTATCCACAGAAACCTGGCAAGCCAGAAAGGGCTGGTAAGACATATTCAGGAAATTACATGACAAAAATATGCAACCAAGGATAACGTACCCAGCAAGGTTAACTTTCAGAATGTATTCCACATAAACACCCGTCCAACAGCTGGGGGGGACAGGAAAGATGTAGATTTAATTAAAAAGGATTGCAAATTTGATTATTAATTTTAATCCATTGTATAAATGTAATACACATATAGTGTGTATTTCAGAACACTCAGTGGAATGTGTTGATGTAAGCAGAGATTCACTTTTCATCAATTCCATGCACATTGTGTTTTGTTCATTGGTCCATGTCCATTTAAAGATTTTTACTTGTGGTGCATAAGGGGTAATATAGAGGACAGTAGGAGAAGGAAAGGAAATGGGAAGTAGGGTAATTCAGGGAAAGAAAAGAAACATGAGAGACTTTGGACACAGAAACAAACTGAGGGACTTGGAGGGAGGGGGTAGGGGGATGGGAGAGCCTGGTGGTGGGTACTGAGGGCACCTATTGCATGGAGCACTGGGTATGGGGCATGGGCAATGACTTGGAACAATTAAAAATATAAAATAAATTTAAAGTAAAAAAAAAAAAATGTGCGGGTAGCCTGAGGAGAATTTTCGGTGACTGGCTTTAGAATGCTGAGTGCACTGTGGGTCTTCTTACTCACCAATCTGAATGTATGGGGCATTGCCCACCACTCAAAAGAGCTGGAGGTGAGAATATGTTCTACCTTGGGAGTAATACCCTTTTGGGCAGTTTTGAAGGGCAATTAAAACTGGCATTAGCTTAAGAAGATAGATGGTTGTAAAATTTCAGCATCAGAGCTGAGGGTAAAATCCTTTCAGAATGGAAGGAGAAATAAAGAGCTTCCAGGATTGCCAAGGTCTAAAAGATTATGCAACCACCAAGCCAGCACTACAAGAAATATTAAAAAGGAGTCTATAAAAGAGAAATGAACCCAGAGTGACACAGAACAGAAATTTACAGAGGTAATCTATAGAAACACGAACTCCACAGGCAACATGATGTCAATACAAACGTATCTATCAATAATCACTCTCAATGTGAATGGCCTAAATACTCCAATAAAAAGACACAGGGTTGCAGACTGGATAAAACGACAGGACCCATCCATATGCTGTCTACAAGAGACTCATCTTGAATCGAAAGACACTTCCAGATTGATAGTGAGGGGATGGAAGACCATCTTTCATGCCAATGGACCCCAAAAGAAAGCCAGAGTAGCGATTCTCTTATCAGACAAATTGGATTTTAATCTGAAGACTGTAGTCAGAAACACAGAAGGACACTACTTCATTCTCAAAGAGTCTATACACCAACAAGATCTAACAATTATAAATATTTATGCCCCCAACATGGGAGCAGCCAACTACATAAGCCAACTGTTAAGTAAAATAAAGAGTCATATTGATAAGAACACATTAATTGTAGGAGATCTTAACACACCATTCTCAGCAATGGACAGATCATCTAAACAGAAAATCAACAAAGAAACAAGAGCCTTAAATGACACATTTAACCAGATGGATCTTATAGATATATTCAGAACATTCCACCCTAAAAACAGCAGAATACTCATTCTTCTCGGGTGCACATGGAACTTTATCCAGAATAGACCACATACTAGGTCACAAAGCAGGGCTCAACTGATACCAGAGGATTGAGATTATTCCCTGCATATTCTCTGACCTCAATGTTGTGAAACTGGAACTCAACCACAACAAAAAGTTCAGAAGAAAATCAAAGACTTGGAAGCTAAAGACGATCCTGCTCAAGAATCTGTGGATCAACCAGGAAATCAAAGAAGAACTGAAACACTTCATGGAAACCAATGAGAATGAAGATACATCAATCCAAAACCTATGGGATACAGCAAAGGCAGTCCTAAGGGGGAAATACATAGCCATCCAAGCCTCACTCAGAAAAATTGAAAAATCCCGAATACACCAACTCTCATTACACCTTAAAGAACTGGAAAATCAACAACAAATTAAACCAACCCCCCACACAAGACGGGAAATAATTAAGATTAGAGCAGAGATCAATGAATCCTGACCTCCTTAAGGCATCTTCTCTGTAAGTATACACTAAGAGCTGGAGTCCTGAGGTAGTTAAAGCTCTTATTTGAGCAAATTCTTTCTTGCTTTCTTTCTTTATTCCTTCTTTCCCTTTCTTTCTTTTCCATAAATATTTACTGAACACTATCATGTGCCAGGCATTGCTCCAGATACCAGAAGCAATGAACCAAAGAGCATAGTATTACCATAACAGATACTCAAAGGCTCTACTTAAGAAAAATGAGCTAATTTTTGAAATTGTTGCTTTAAGAAAATGGCAGAGCTTTCAAATCTCCTGAACTCGTTCTTTTAAAGAAAAACAAAAGAGTACCATATGTTTAGTGAAGGTAGTGATGTTCTAAGTCACTATGCACTGGAGCACTGGATAAACATAGGATGTGTTATTGAAAGGGACACAACAGAGTTTATGGCAAACTCAAAACTCAGAAAAAGGAGAGTGGGAAAGAGCTCTCAGCTCTAACTTCTTGCAACATAATCGCCCATCCATTCAGCATTCCATAGAACCTATATCATCCTTTATAGTATCTATTCTCCACTCAGTGGTCTGAAACATTTTGTCTGCAGCAATAAATGTTCCTGTGGACAATTTTGTCAAGGTCATTAGGATGCTTTCTGAAATGCCTCTACTTGTAACTAGGATGTTCAATGAGATAAGAAGGCATATGGTTGGGTCTTTGTGAGGAAACTGGGCGACTCAAATCATATATTAAACTGTCCTCCTAACTTCCAAAAAAGAAAGAAAAATGATTCTTAATTAAATGCGTAATGTTTATTATAGATATGATATTAATTTTAAGTCAAATTTATGATGCACTAGATTTGTACTTTTCATATTATACAGACTTTACAGTTCATTGAGATTTCTTATATAATCAATGTGTACAGTATATTCAAGCCCATTTATATGACAAACCATTATTTTATTCTTGAAAATTATTAGAAAGGTTTATAGCTATTGCCTCTTTGCTTTTAGGATATATTTTTGTCACATCTATGGTTTATTTAATGGCAGGTCCTTGGTCAGGAAGGCAATGCCTAATTATGATACACTGCTCTTATGGGAAAATGTGACTACTTTTTGATATAATTTCCAGGAACAAATTGTGGCCAAAGGCAGAGACAAATTGTGCTTTGAAAGGGGACAACTCTTACAAGTAAGATGTGTGTGCAGGCACTATGCACATATAAGACTCTTTCTCTAACCAAGACATACCACTAGATACTCTCTTCCTCCACTCAAGTTTAGAAAGACACAAGAATTCTTCCAAGATGTCTTGTATGATTCTTACAGGTTTAGCAATGGCAAGGGAATGACTACACATGATTATCCACACATCCATCATACACCCCACAAATAAAAGCCGGGCTGGCCTCTCAGATACTGTCCCCCATCTCAGTATATTCAAGTAGTCTCTGCCTTCTGGCCATCTTTAGTGAGTGAAAAATAAGCTCATCTGCTTCCTCTGAGGTGGCCTTCAGGAAGACTAATGGTGTAATGATATAGAATCCACCTGAAAAATCCACAACTCCAAAGTTCAAGTCAGGGACTTGAGAGCGACTCTGATAGTCCTGACTCCTAAAACATCCACATTTTTTCACAAAGGTTTCTTTAGCATATTATGTTCAAGTCTTCTAAAAGGATTCCCTGAAGGATGCTATTTAATAAGAGGTACAAAATTTCATAAATAGCAATTTTTTTTAAGATTTTATTTATTTGACAGAGAGAAACACAGCCAGAGAGGGAACACAAGCAGGGGGAGTGAGAGAGGGAGAAACAGGCTTCCCGCCGAGCAGGGAGCCCAATGTGGGACTCGATCCTGGCTCTCCGGGATCATGACCTGAGCCAAAGACAGTCACTTAACCAACTGAGCCACCCAGGCGCCCCCATAAATAGCAATTTTTTGAAATGAAAAGTACCCTTCTAATTCACTTTAAAAAGTACATTCTAGGGGTACCTGGGTGGCTCAGAGGGTTAACCCTCTGCCTTCAGCTCAGGTCATGATCTCAGGGTCCTGGGATTGAGCCCCACATTGGGCTCCCTGCTCAGCAGGGAGCCTGCTTCCCCCTCTTTCTCTGCCTGCCTCTCTGCCTACTTGTGATCTCTCTTTCTCTCTGTCAAATAAATGAATAAAATCTTTAAAAACAAAAAAGTATATTCTATAAATATGGCAAATGAATGAATGAAAAATTCTAGATGTCTGTAAAGGTCGGGATACCTAATAGAATAGAAGATGTGGAGAATTTCTGATCTGCCTCCAACAAACCAATGCATTTGACACATTACAAGATTAGGCCATGAACCTGTGCATCCTTTAAAATCAAGTTTAAGCAATTTACGTTTTGGAACCATTTTTTGATTGTTCAAGCCACAGGGCATACCTTGACTGGCGGTGGTAGCAGTACAGTTCATGCCAAGTAATGTGTCTGGAAGTAAGGGAATGAAAAGACCCCTATGAGATCAGAATAATAACAAGTATGGCTACTCCAGTGGCAAGACAGTTGGACTGGCTAAGAATATAGGTCTGAAGGCTGGTGAATCATTTCAGGGAGAATGCCAAGTGCCAAATCAGTGTATCAGTTAAGATTTAACTTCAGTCAACAGAAACTATTCCAGCTAGTCTCAGCATAAAGTGATTTACTGATAGGCATTAGGTGGCTAAAAACACCTATATAGAGCTTCCAGGAATAATTCCCAGGGCCCTGCCACCATGGAGAAAACTGTTGTGACTGCAGCAGCAAGTTAGTGAGTATGGAACACAGCAGCCTCTGGCCTGATGTGCACCAGCAAAGTAGACGCCTTATGCCCTATTTCTCACTCCATTCTGTTCCACTCAGCTCTGAAACCTAGCCTTACACTTAGGCAGAACCAGCAGAGTACCCAGCACCTGAAGTCTAGCCGAAGTTTTTCAAGCAGCTTTTATCTTCTAGCATCTGCAGCCCAAGAGGTTGAAATAAATGTTAAGATCAGAAGTGGAAAGGTTGGAGTTTACCCTGGAAAATTAAATTAGCAATGCAACAAGGGAAGGTCTTGAAAGGATGCAACAAAGAAGAAAATCTGACTTCTTAACCAAAAAGACAGAGACTAGGTCAAGTGAAAAACATTCAAAGATCTGAAATTACACAAGAGTTAAGCTTGGAGGGTATGCAGTACAGACCACATTCTTTAAGTCCACAATATGAATTTCTCTTTAAGAGGAAAAGCTTATTAGCAGGATTTGAAGTCAAATGTTTGATTTGTTTATTCATTTATCTAAATAGGCATCTAAGAACTTCCTGTTAAGATCCTTTAAGAAGGGGCGCCTGGGTGACTCAGTTGTTAAGCATCTGCCTTCAGCTCAGGTCATGATCCCTGAGTCCTGGGATGGAGCCCTGCATCAGGCTCCCGTTGGGCAGGAAGCCTGCTTCTCCCTCTCTCACTTCCCTTGCCTGTGTTCCCTCCCTCACTGTGTTTCTCTCTGTCAAATAAATAAATAAAATCTTAAAAAAAAAAAAAAAAGATCCTTTAAGAAGCTAAGTCTATAAGAGAGACTGGATGGTATTACTGAGACCCTGGCCATAGATTTATGCAGTGTCATCACAGGGGCACCCAGGTGGCTCAGTCAGTTAAGCATCTGCCTTTGGCTCAGGTCATGATCCCGGGGTCCTGGGATGGAGCCCTGCATTGGGCACCCTGCTTAGTGGTGATCCTGCTTTTCCCTCTCCATCCTGCTTGTACTCTCTCTCACTATCTTTGTAACTATTTCTGTCTCTTTATTTCTCAAATAAATAAATAAAATCTAAAAAAAGAGAGAGAGAGAGACATATCATCATCTTTAGCCCTTCCCAATCTTCCCACTCTCCTATGGCATACCTGCTATGGCACTCAGGATGTTCTAAGGGCTTGGTGAGTAGAGGAAGTCCCAACACAAAGGAGATGAGGACCAAGTCACTTGTCCATCCAGTGAAGCAAATCCGCTTCTGCTACTGTAAGGTTGACTATAGCTGTCATTGCACTGGGTTTCCCCCAGCAGTGCTTTCATAAAACCTCAGCGGTATATGAGTCTGACACCAAGGACACCCCAATGTTCTCTGAGGTAGGTTCTACTCTTACATTCCAGGGGTCTGGCCCAAATGACAATGATAAAACAATGTTGTTATTCAAAGCATCTCTACGTACTTTATTTGTTCCTCACTACAACTTTTGGATCTAGGCAAGAAGAATATAAGGTTTCCATTTAAAAATGGGGAAATTAAAACTTAGTGTAGATGAAGAACCTGCCCAAGGTACATAAATGCTGATCCCTGGCCAGACACCAGATCCACTAATTACAGATCTGGGGTGACACTCACAACTCCAAGCTGCCAAGGACTTCTGCTATTTAGAACCAGATCCTAGAAGTAAATGGCAAGGATTTAGAGGCCCAATCCAGAGTTGGAACAGGTCCTTGTAAGTCAGAGCAGTATGCCTCCCCAGGAAATACTGAAATGCTTTGTTGCAAAGAAGGCTTCTTATGGTACACCAACTTTTTCGAGGTCATACTAAGACAAAATAATTTTACATAATTCTGAAAACAATTGCAGAATTGAATTTCAAGAATTGGAAAAAAGGTAGGGGAAGAAAGGGAGAAAAGTCTAATCCCAATTTCCAACTTTTTTCAGTGTCTGCACCCTAATGAAGTCTGACTTTAAGATCCTCTTCCACAGCCCTTTATGAAGTACTAAACATCTTTCAATTTAATACTTATTTTGCTTTCAGAATTTTCCCATATTCTCTTAAGATAACTGACGATATCTTAGTCAAGGCATTTAAGATGGGAATGAGTAAAACAGGAAACTCATTTGTCCTCAAACCTACTACTTTCAGTTACTTACTGTTTGTACTTCCAAGGAAAGTGGAAGCTCTTGGAAGGAAAAACAAAAACAAAACAAAAAAAAAAGTGGGAAAAAAATAGAAACACATGTTGACCTTTAAAAAACCCGTTGCTATAAGGAAATAAATTACTTGCTTTTCCATCCCAAACTGACTTCATAATTATAAGTAGTAACATTTATCGGGGACACATTCTGTGTCAGGCACTCCTTAGTCTGTTAAACACATTTCACTTCACAATACCCCTCCAAAATTAATATCATTCTCATTTTACAGATGAGGGAAAGGAGGAACAGTGAAATTAAGGCAGTGTTTAATTTAATGTGAAAACAAATGACCTGAAAATATTGTTAAAATATAAAATCTAATTCACATCAAGGCAGGACCATGACCCAAGATTTGGAAATGGTGGTACACAAGGTTCAGAGTCATTTAGCCTACTCCTACCCCTATACCAACCGTCCTTATAGCGTGATACAGGACCAGAAACAGCAGCAGCATCTCCTGAGAACATGTTAGAAATGCAAATTTTAGGGCCTTATCCTAGATCTACAGATTCAAAACTCTGGAGGTGAGGTCCAGTGATCAACGTTTTAACAAGCCCTCCAAGGGATTCTGGTGGCACTCAAGTTTAAAGTCATCACACCACAACACACCTTGGTTTCTTGTTTTAGAAAGTCTTACCTGCCACTGTGTATTTGAGTCTCAGAATGTGACTGAGGTTTTGACATAGTACAATCCCTCTGGACTAATTATCATTACACAGAGGGTAGTTTCTTCAGATAAGGGTGAGAACATATTACCTCACCTGACTAAAACCATGCTGCTTCTGTCTTCTCCATTCCAGAAAAGAATGACAACCTGTGCAACCAATAGGATGGAAGGCAAAGGAGGTACTTAACTTGCTTTCCAAATAAAATTGTTTATATGCTCCAGGGTTATAAAGAGTAACTAAGCTGCTGCAGGCATGTGCTTTATACCTAGGAAATGATCATTCTCCAAGGCCTATGCACAGAACAGCTTTCGGTGAAGAAATGGAAATGTTTCCCAGAAAATTCCCCAGCACAGCAACAACAATGATGCAATCATTTATTTTTCACATGCAGAACCACAGAACGTCAGTGCTTCCCCAAAGCAGGCCTCTGTGGCTCCCAGAAACAAACAAACAACAACAACAACAACAACAACAACAAAAATATATTTTTTAACTCCAAAATAGAAACTAAATACAACTAAAAAAAATGGAAAAAGAAATAAGTAGAGTAACATCCTTCTACTTATCAAGCCAAAAATAATAGTATCCCAATCTGTTCACTTTACAGTCTACTTAAGGTCTGCTTTTGGTCCTTCCTTTATCTGACCCAATACATTCATCCTCACACTAAAGCATCCACCTAAGACTCGCTCTGGCTAGACTCCAGTCAAGATATTTTATAAGTTGAAAGTGTGATAGGCTCTTGATGACAGCACATATTTTCCCCCATCTGCACTAAATTCAAACCATTCTTCACAGCCCCATTAGACATGCGCAAAGTCACTTGTAGCCAGTAGGTGTCCTTTGATTGTATTTTTAGAATATCCCATGAATAAAATAGAGTTGGATTACCCAAAGAAAGCTGGTAACTAAATATGACAGTCTGAATAATCAGGAAAATTCTAACATTTTATCTGGAGAGTAGCCTCCCCTGATGCCATTGGAAATTATGTGTCATATTCATATCCCTGACTTCAGATAATCCAAGAGTTGCTTTAGGTGTCGAAAGACACTGAAGGTAACACGACGGCACAGTAATTCTCAGTGCATACAAAAACACATACACATCCATGCAAAACCAAGAGGCTCCAGTAGAGGGAAAACCAACTGCAGTCTCTTGCTATATAATCCTCTCTCCCTAAATTCCAGCCTTTTCTCTAAAATCCAAACTTCCTCCACTGTTATCTTTAGATATTTAATTAATTTTCACCCACGTCCCCAGAACGTGGGGTGATTCCTTAACTTGCATCTGAGCCAGGCCCCAGAGAATCAAATACATATTCACACTCTCAGAAGCTGGAGATCTTACCATATTTAACAAGAAGCACCTCTGACAGTAATTGGAGTCTCGTATCAAGGTAAATAAATGGCAAGATCATAAGAACATACTCCAGTGGCCCTGTACATCCTGGAAATGCTAACATCAGAGAGCAAATTTAACATAAGGCCTCAGTGGAGATGAATTTTCTATAAACAAACAAGGTGAAGAAAGCCTCACTTTTGTCATGTGTTATTCCCATTGAAGAAAAGATGAATATTCTGTTTCATATGTTAGTTACCAGAAGCTGATGCTTCATTTATTTAATAGGAGGATTTTCACTTCCCTGCCGGGTGGACCAACTTAACATCATATCTTGGTCAGCAGTGGACAAAAAATCCCACTCAGTAGCACCTTTTAATGCAAATTGTCCAAGTTGTTAAATGGACTGTGATGTTAACACTTCAAGTGAGCCGATTTAAGAATAGCTTATCTTTTTCATTTATCCACATTGAACATACTCTGCCTTGTAAGGCTAGAAGCTTTCTCTAGGACAGACTTTCTCAATCTCAGTACTACTGACAGGTGGGAACAGATAATTTTTGTTGTGGGGGCTGTAGCAGACAGAATAATGGCCTCACAGAGAAGTTCATGACCTTATCCCTGAAACCTGTGAATATGTTACATTACATAACAAAAGGAAATTAACGTTTGCAGACAAATTTAAGGTTGTTAATCAGAACATCTTACAATACAGAGATTACCCTGGACTATCTAGGTGGACCCAGTATAATCACAGGCACCCTTAAAGTGAAATACAAGGGCAAAATAGTTGATCAAAGAGATGTGATGATGGAAGAGGCAGGAGAGATCTGAAACATGGAAGGGACTTGACCTACCACTGCTGGCTTTAAATACAAGAAAAGAGGCCCACATATCAAGGCATGCTTGTAGAAGCTGGGAAAGGCAAAAGAATGAATTCTCCCCTAAAGCCTCCATAAAGGAACAGGGTGCTGTTGACACCTTAATTTTAGCTCCTTGAGTTCCATCCCAGACTTCTGACCTATAGAACTGCAAAAGAATAAATTTATGTTGTTTTAAGCCACTAAATTTATGGTAACTTGTTATGGCAGCAATTGTTATGGCAGTCTCTGTATTATAAAATGTCCTCTGTAGGATGTTTAGCATCTATCTTCCATGGCCTCTATATTCTAGAAGCCAGTAGGATCCTCCCTTAAGTTATTAACAGTCAAACTACCTCTAGATACTGCCAAATGTATCAGGGGGAACAGGAAAAATCATACCTACCCTACCAATACTTGACCCTATTGGTTTTAAAAATAATGTTTTCTCTCACTATCAGAGCATAAATATTCAACCTCAAACTTTGGGGCTAAGTCATTTCAATATACCAGTATAATGTTAAAAAAATTTTTTTATTTTGAAAAAAAAAAGAAAGAAAAAAATAAATATTCCAGCATTCATTATTATACTAGGAAAAAAGCAAGCCTCACTCTATAAGAGGTGAGAAGGTGTGAAAGATATAGATTAATGTCAGACCCATGGCCCATTATTACCAATGATTTTTTAAAAATAGTAACAGCAACTATACCAATAGGTATTTACCCCAAAGATAAAGAGATAGTGAAAAGAAGGGGCACATGCACCCCAATGTTTATAGCAGTAAAGTCCACAATAGCCAAACTGTGGAGGGAGCCAAGATGTCCCTCAAGAGATAAATGGATAAAGATGTGGTTCATATATACAATGGAGTATTATTCAGCCATCAGAAAAGATGAACACTTACCATTTGCATTAACATGGATGGAAATGGGGAGGATTATTCTAGGTGAAATAAATCAAGCAGAGATCTACAATTATCATATGGTTTCACCCATATATGGAACATAAGGAATAGCGTGTAAGACCATAGGGAAAAGGAGAAAAAACTGAATGGGAAGAAATCAGAGAGGGAGACAAACTAGAAGAGATTCTGGACTCTGGGAACCAAAATGAGGGTTACAGAGAGGGGGTGGGAGGACAGAGTAGCCAGGTGGTGAGTATTAAGGAGGGCATGTATTATGGTGAGCACTGGGTGTTATATGCAACTAATGATTCATGAATACTGAATATAACAAAAAATAATAAAAAATAAAATAGTAACAAAAATAAACACTTTACATCTATAACCTCATTTAATCCTCAAAACCATTGTGAGCCATAAGTTGGGGTTACTAGGACATTCTTTCTGCCATCTCTGAGTTACTACAGCTGGCACTTCAGAGGTGGAGCAGAAGTGAACTTTCATGCAGGGACAGAAGAGGTGGAGAGACTAGACATGGTTCTGGGAAAGAAGTCTGTCCCAGCACCGATGTCTATGGGCTGTTCTGCTGTTCCATAAATGCTTGGAGGTTGACTTAAGAGTGATGAAGCCTGCATATAAACATCAGGAACCAGTATTTTGTGTTAGTCTATTCAAATCCAAAGACTCCCCATTTAACTGCAGTCCATGACCAATTCTGATGAAAACACACACAGATCTCAGGAAAGGTTTAAAATAACTATTAAAACTCACGATGGTTCCTTAAAGGCAGGGCTATTCCCACCCCCACAACCCTGCCAAAAATCTAGCCAGCACTTGGTTACTATTATTTCTGAATACAACCCTGAGTTTTAAAAAATGCTGTCATGGGGGAGTGCAAGCAGGATGTCAAAAGGTAATTTCCACCCCAATCTGTTCCCTGACTCTGAACAGCCCTTAACTTCAAAGGCTACATGTTCTTTGGTTTTCCACTGTAATTCTCTTAATATTCAACAAATTACTTACCTCAGACCCACCTTGGAATCTGTTTGCAGTTCCACTTGCCCTGAAAGTTTACTAAATGACAGAGCAGCCATCACTATCCCTTCTTGTGTGGCCAAGCAGTCACGCTCATATTAGGACCAGTTCTGTCTTCATTCTCTTACAGTAGGACCTATCTCCCTGGAGCCACCTCATTAAAGCATTAGTCACTGGACAAATGGCAAATTCCAGGTTTAGCTGATGCTGCCTTATAGAAACAACTGTTTGGATATTGTTGTTTCTTTTATCCATGCAGGATTCAGAAAGGGCTATATAGGTGCGCTGGGGTAGGGGTGGGGGAGACAAAGCAACTCCAAGGACAGCCAGCTACTGTTTGCACAGTGGACTACAACTGTATCACATCCATATTATCTCTAAAGGACCATTTTGCTAACACAGATTTTTCTTTTGTTTTCCAGCTCTGCAATACTGGACTCACTTTACTATCATATTAAACATAAGAAATCAATGCTATACCCTTTGCCTTTGCAGAGTCCAATGTCAGAAATATTTCTTGCTTTAGCTGAATTTCCCTTTCCTCTGTATTTTTTTGTTTTGTTTTGTTTTGGTTTTCTGGTTTTTTGGTTTATTTTAACTCTTACTCCAGGAAGTAATCAGCCTCCAACAAGGAGGATAGAAATGCAACACTGAATAAGAAACTATATTTTATTGATGTCATGCCAACACAGCACCACCAAAAATGGACACTTATTTAAATTGGTTATATGATGAAGTTGTTTATTACCTTACACTGAGCTAAAGAAATGAAGGCCAAACCATTTCTTTTTTTTTTAACTATTTATTTATTTTTATTGTTACTTAAAATTTTTTTTCCAGTGTTCCAAGATTCATTCCCAGTGCTCTATGCAATAGGTGCCCCCAGTACCCACCACCAATATATATGTACCACATCTTCTTTATCCATTCATCTGGGTTTTTTTGTTTGTTTGTTTTTTAGGGAGAACTATTTCAAGTTCTGGGTTTTTTATTTTTTTTATTGTTACTTAAATTTTTTTTCCAGTGTTCCAAGATTCATTCCCCATTCCCCACACCCAGGGCTCCACACAATAGGTGCCCCCAGTACCCACCACCAGGCTCTCCCATCCCTCCAACCCCCTCCCTCCAAGTCCCTCAGTTTGTTTCTGTGTCCAAAGTCTCTCTTGTTTCGTTTCTCTCCCTGGATTACCCTACTTCCCATTTACTTTCCTTCTCCCACTGTCCTCCAGGTTACCCCTCATGCACTGCAAGTAAGTGAAACCATGTGATACCTGACTTTCTCTACTTGGCTTATTTCACTCAGCATAATCTCTTCCAGTCCAGTCCATGTTGCTACAAAAGTTGGATATTCATCCTTTCTGATGGAGGCATAGTATTCCATTGTATATATGTACCACATCTTCTTCTTTATCCATTCATCTGTTGATGGGCACCTTGGCTCTTTCCACAGTTTGGCGATTGTGGCCATTGCTGCGATGAACATTGGGGTACATATGGCCCTTCTTTTCACTACATCTGTATCTTTGGGGTAAATGCCCAGTAGTGCAATTGCAGGGTCATAGGGTAGCTCTGTTTCTAACACCCAGTCAGTAATCAAGGAGAATAAATTGCAATCTCACATCTGAACAAAAGCACCTAAACTACTACTGGAATGACAGGCCCCACCTGGAAACTCCTTTCAATGGCTGGAAAATTGGCCTGTCATAGAGTCTGGATGTTTTTTCAGTGGTATCTGAAGTACTGGTCAGCAGCAAGTTCTACTTTTGGCATCAAAATGGCAGGAAGGAAATGCAGCAAGTGGGGCATAAAACCCCACTAAGAAGCAAACCACTGTCAAACTGGGTTCCTCAATAGCTTTCAACTTTCAGTCTTTTCAAGCTGGGTTAAAAAGGCCCTGAGTGGATACTGCAGGGGCCAGAAGGAAAAGGAAGGAGTCTGCGGTAAGCTTTCTGTCCCCATTTTAAAGGAAAAAGTCCAAACCAATGTTAAGGATCAATTGTTGATTATTTTTATTCCTGACAAGAAGGGAGAAATTTAAAAGGTGGGCCAATTGTTTAGGAATTCAACAAACATTTACTTTGTATTTCCTATGTAAAAATGATGAGCTCTGAGAAAAAAAAAATGGTGATATGTAAGACATGGCTACTTTTTTGAAGAAGATAGTTATTTACACAAGTAACTATAACACAATTCAGAATTAAATGTTTGCTATAAGAAAGGTCTGACAATTTGCTCCCATGCAACCACAATAATAGATGCATCAGAGAAGGTTTGGGGAAAAAAAACATAGTGTTTGAGCTGAGCCTTTTAGTCTGACAATGATAGTAACAGAAGGCCAAGACACTGGAGGTCAGTCCAAGCTGGGAGCACAACTGAGAGCAACCAGTCAGTGGGATAAGCATGCAAAGCACTTCTGAGGAGCAACAATGCTCCCTAAAGACTGGAATCAAAAAGTTGAAATGGAAAAATGAGGCTTCCTGATGTGTATTTCTACTAGCTAAAACTGCACCCTAGTACTAACGCTGGCTGCTACCAACGCAGTCAAAGTGACCCCCAATAAATAACAAACTTATATAATCCTATCTCCTTGAGTTTGGGTAGAATCTGCAGCTTGCTTCTAACCAACAGAATATGTCACAACTGACAGAATGTCATCCTCTGACTAGGTTACATTATATGTCAGAGGGTATTATTCCCCTGATCCTTTTATATTATAAGACTTCATAAAGCAGAAAGGACAGAAAAGCTTCTTTGCTAGCTATGAAGAAGTAAACTGTCACATTATGAGAGGGTCATGTAGTAGGCAGCCTCTAGTAGCTGAAGAACATCCTCCTGCCAACAGCCAATAAGAAAAAGGGAAGATGACTTCTGCCAACAATCGGAGGATGCATGTCAGTAAATATATCCTTCCCCTGTCAAGCCTGAGACCAAACCAAACGTCCAGTCAAACCTGTATCACACCCTGATTAAGTCTTAATAATCCAGGCAAGTATTACTTGGATTTCTGGCCACAGAAACTATAAAAAAATAAATAGACATTATTAAAGCCACTGAGTTTGTAGTAATTTGTTATACAGCATAGAAAACTACGCATTGGGTAAATAAATATTGAAAAAGACTGGCATTCAAGACTAGAGCAGGGAGGCCCTTGAATATCATGCTACAGGAATTGAATCCCTTCATGGAAAAGCAACTATTCTTTATGGTCTAACTGTTATTTTTGACAATTACAACTACTTTATTAAATGGACAAACATATGTACTCAGCATAATAGCTGGAATGCAATAAATGTCCTAATTATTAAGTATTATTGTCACTACCATTGGCATTACTATTTCTTGCTATAAATACATTTCCTGAAGAGAAACAAGGTGCTACTCAAGACAAAAGCTCACAGAAGAAACAACACACTCCTTAGGTCTTAAGATTTGGGGAGCTTTGAGAATCTGAAGAAAAGAAAATACTAATCACCACTGAGAAAAATGCACGTATTTGCATATATACAACATTTTGCCTACAGTTTCAAGAATCAATGTTGTAAAAGAATATTGTCGCACTTTAAGGCTAGTGGGAGAGTCCCCTGGAAACCCCAAGAGAGAGTACTCTCAGGAACTCGGATTTTACCCTCAGCTCTGATGCTGAAATTTACAACCATCTATCTTCTTAAGCTAATGCCAGTTTTAATTGCCCTTCAAAACTGCCCAAAAGGGTATTACTCCCAAGGTAGAACATATTCTCACCTCCAGCTCTTTTGAGTGGTGGGCAATGCCCCATACATTCAGATTGGTGAGTAAGAAGACCCACAGCGCACTCAGCATTCTAAAGCCAGTCACAGAAAATTCTCCTCAGGCTACCCGCACGTTTGTTTGTTTTTTTTACTTTAAATTTATTTTATATTTTTCACTGTTCCAAGTCATTGCCCATGCCCCATACCCAGTGCTCTATGCAATAGGTGCCCTCAGTACCCACCACCAGGCTCTCCCATCCCTCCACCCCCCTCCCTCCAAGTCCCTCAGTTTGTTTCTGTGTCCAAAGTCTCTCTTGTTTCGTTTCTCTCCCTGGATTACCCTACTTCCCATTTCCTTTCCTTCTCCCACTGACCTCCAGGTTACCCCTTATGCACCACAAGTAAAAATCTTTAAATGGACATGGACCAATGAACAAAACACAATGTGCATGGAATTGATGAAAAGTGAATCTCTGCTTACATCAACACATTCCACTGAGTGGTCTGAAATACGCACTATATGTGTATTACATTTATACAGTGGGTTAAAATTAATAATCAAATTTGCAATCCTTTTTAATTAAATCTACATCTTTCCTGTCCCCCCCAGCTGTTGGACGGGTGTTTATGTGGAATACATCTGGCAGCCCTCAGCATTCTCCACAGTCACCCATCCTCTCAGTCCCCAGATACACCTGCTTTCTGCAGCTGGTCCCTCAACAGGTGCAACAGAAAGCCTGGTTGATGGGCACTGTAAACACCTCTGCCGTTGAGCATCTGGGCAGTAACAAAGGGCCCAATTCCAATTTCAATGTTCCTCTCCAGTAGAAGCAAAAAACATCCTGTGTGATCTAAATACACTAAAGTCTCCATCAGTCACTTTCCCACTCCAGAAAGAAATGCTTTGGGTCAACTGGGCATTAACAGCTGTACCACCTTCCGGGTTATTAACAAAGGTCCCCACAGGGAACTGGGCCTTGGTCATTTTTGCTTTGTCTGAGCTTCTAAGGCTGCAACCTTAGCCTAGATGTTCCACCTCCATTTGCTTTAGTGAGCAAAGCACAGATCTCCTCACACTCCCCTAGTCTGTAACCATTAACCACCTGGTTTTGATTGGGGAACCCACAGACCAATGCTTCGCATAGTACCTCCAAATGAAAAACACGTGGAAGAAACACGTACTGTGAGAACTACTATTTTGCAATTCTTTGTTGATAGAGTAGTAGGCATTTCAAAGCAAGAAAATTGCAGAATAATGTGCAGGGGCTTTTTGTTTTGTTTTGCTTTGGTTGGTTATTACCCCAAACCCTGAAGTTTGGAAAAGGGTTCAGATTATTTTTCCTGTGGTGATCTGAAAAATACTTCATCCTATACTGAAAGCATCCATGCAATTAGTCCAAATATAAATACAGGCTCTAAAACTACGCTCCGTGGCACCCAGGTTAATGGACTAATGCAATAAAGCAATAGGTTACAATAAGGAATTTCAATACAATTAAAACCATAAAGCTAATGATGATCTCTTTCAAATGAAGCTCTAGATGAAAATAAAGCACTAAAAGTCAGTTATTCATTAAACAGTTTTGGTTCCACTTGCAAAAGTTCACAGAGGGCATTAGTCATCTAAAGTGTAAGATGCACTGGAAATAAAATACATAAAAATGGCCTCCATTCTGCTATTTATTTGATACTCTTGCCTCCATGCCAATGGACTATTCCCCACATGCCTGTAAAGCAGAGTTCAAGTATCACTCTATTCTTCTTGTAGCTTTTCTATCCACATTCCAAGCCACTATGTGCAGCCCAGGAATTAAGCTGGTCACCTGAGACACACAAACTGGGTCAAGATCCCAGACTATCGTTAGCTTCAGATGCCCCCCCCACCACTTTCTTGAAAGACTTATTGCATCACACTGATCTTTACAGGACTCGAGTTATCTCCAGATGGTTCCTATTGGCCTGGGTTAATCTAGTTCCTGCATGAAATGACAACCTATTTCAGCTTTATTCTTTATTATATAGTTTAAAACTCTCCTGGTTTCCCTCTAGCTTTCTCCCACTCAAAACTTCTAATATTGTTTAACATAGAAGGAGGTAGACTTGGGACATGAATACACTATCCGCTCACAAAACACATAAGAGTTATGTCCAAAACACACGAACTGGAAGTGCTAGGATCTGTGTCTTCCCAGGGAGAAGGAAAATGGTGTTCTACATTCTTAGTGCCTGCTGCTTACATGGTATGTGTCCAGAGGGTGTGGTGTCTGGGCATAAAAAGCCAAAAAAGACAACCACATCCAATTGGAACTTTCAACAGAACACATCCACTGACAAGTGGAAGCTCTATATGTGGTTTTTCTTACACAAAATAGTTTGTAACTCCTGCCTTTTACAAATATTATGTGCCTGAAACCTTAATGATCTGACAGGGAAGTCACAGGAAAAAAAAAAAAATGCTGCTTGCTCCCCCTTGGTCTTTGTTGTGATTCTAAGACTCAAACAAAGGTGCCAGAAAGCAGGTTCATCCACTTAGCTAATGGAGATGAAGGTAGAAAGACTAGAGAGCAAGAACTGCTTTCATGTTACTTCGGGATCATAGATCTATCACTGTGCTGGATATCTTCTCCTTTAACTCCAGATGCCATTTCCCCTTCCCCACTCACTTCTGTGCACCAAGAGGCTAACATATATGGGCTACACCAGGGCTCCCTGGCCCTCTGACCTTCAGCTGGTTTGGGCCCATGGGAGACGTGGACAAGGCAGAGTGTGAAAGTCAAGTATTTGTTCCTGTCACTCCTTCTTGCAGGTGACCCTCGGTTGGCAACATTTTGGTACTAGGCTTCAGCTCCCATAAGGCAGCCATCTCCATGGAGTTGCCAAGCAGTCCTTCCATACTGTTCTTCTTCTGCCTCTTAGAACCTCTGGATGGTAACCACTCCCCACAGTTACTTCCCCCGAGCGCCGCACTCTCTCTGGTTGGTTTCCTTTAACTCTGCTTAACTAGTGAGTGTGCCATTTAGTTCTTGCCAGGATCCTCACTGATATGATCAAAATCACGCCTAAAAACAAATGACTAATCCAGGAAAACCTAGAAATGGGGAACCTAAAAAATACTTCTTATTCTAACAATAATAGTAAAGAAAGAGAAAACTAGAGTGCAGATATACAAGCCATAGTAACCACTGCCCACATTCTCTTTCCTTCAACAATACTCCCTGAGCTTCACGTGACAGGCACTGTTCTCAGAGAAAATAATCTCCTGGCTCCAAGGGATAATTTAGAAACTGTCCTCAGTGAACTCCCCATTGCAAATGCTATGCAGGGGATTCTTTTTTTTTTTTTTTTTTTTTTTTTGCATTAACTCTTCAGTATAAGGCAAATGGTAATTCAGCAAATAAACTTGTGTTGTGGAAGACAAGAGACAAAATTTGACACGTTCAACAGTTCACACTGTATATCCACCATTCTTAAATTTGGTTAAATAAATCAGAATCACCTGTGAGCTTCTGAAAAGCCCAGCTGATTCACCACTACTCTCAGAAGTTTAAGTGCTTGGGACACTTACATGATTCTTATTTATATGACTGAGGTGGGGCTTTGTTTTGTTAAGATTTTATTTATTTAAGAGAGTGAGAGAGAGTGCCCAAGCATGAGCAGGGTGGAGAGGCAGAAGCAGACTCCCTGATGATCAGTGAGCCGGAGGTGGGGCTCAGATCCCAGAACTCTGGGATCATGACCTGAGCTGAAGCAGATGCGTAACTGACTAAGCCACCAGTCTTCTCAGTGCTCTTGGTCTTTGAACTATAATTTGGTTAACAAGGTACGTACAACATGATATATTAACCAATTTCCTATTGCTGAATATTTAAATTCTTTTTAATATTATAAATAATAATGCAATGGACATCTTTGGACATACATATTAGTACAGATTTCTGAATAATTGACTTTATAATATATTTATAAAAAGGAAATTACTGAGTCAAATAGGATGTGAATTTTTTTTAAGTTCTTCATACATATTGCTAAATTGATTTCTATAATGCTTATGCGGATCTGTATTCCAAACATTAATGTCTGCAAATATACTTTACTGCAGCCTTACAACACTGAAGAATATATTCATTTTTGCCAATTTGATAAGCAGAAATGGTGTCTCATTTCAATTTGCATTTATTAGTGAAGTTGACTTTTCGTGTTATTAGTCATTTGTATTTCTTATCCTGTAAATGGTCTATGGCCACTGTTGTACTAATCTTAAATTACTCCCTTGTCAAATGTTTCAACTCCATCTATCATTGATTTTTCCCTTTTATGAGGCTACATCTCTAATTTTATAATTGAAGTAGTAGGGAAAAATAAAAGCTTCTTTAAAGAAATTCAATTTATTGCTAAGTTGTGAAAACGTATTCCTGTACTGACTTTGAGGAAGTGCCTTCTTTGGTATTGCAGATAGATTCTACCATAAAATTGGAACTGTATACTTTTTTGCCATAACATTTATGTGTTTCCACTTGTAGCAGGAAAAGGCAAATTCTATATTCCATTCCTTTAGGAAGTTGTTTGCTTGGCAGTTTTTAAATTAAAAAAAAAAAGGAAAGGGAAAGAAATAGAGATAAAACTCTCATCCATATTTCTCCAGGCCAGAGTAAAACACACACACAAAACCACGGTTATGTCACAAACAATACCACCATATATATTTACAAAATGCTGCGGTCACAGAAACAGTTTAAAATAGAGTAAGGATTTCATGCTGGGAATTCAAGAGTGTATTCTTTCAATATGATAAAACTGAAACACTTAAATCTTCAGTAACAAATGTGAACTGTGAACACTGAACTCAATATTGCCCAATGCCAAAAGTTAAATCAACAAGAATTTATTAAGCACTTATTACATTCTCTTTATATATATATAAAGAGAATACACACACACACACACACACACACACACACACACACACACACACACACACACCATATATTCCAAAAAATATATGACTTGCTCCTTGCCACTGGCTAGCTTAGAATTGCATTATCCAAACTCACGATTTTTAAGATTAACTTTTGAGGGCAACTCCACACAGTGTCAGTGAGACTATAATTCAAATAATCTCTTGGGAAAGCAATTTTCAATATATATCAAATCCTTAAAACTGCTTATACTTTTAAATTAGCCGTTTCACTTCTGAGAATTACTTTTTTTTTTTTTTTTTAAAGATTTTATTTATTTGACAGAGAGAAACACAGCCAGAGAGGGAATACAAGCAGGGGGAGTGAGAGAGGGAGAAGCAGGCTTCCCGCCGAGCAGGGAGCCTGATGTGGGGCTCGATCCCGGGTCTCCGGGATCATGACCTGAGCCAAAGGCAGTCGCTTAACCAACTGAGCCACCCAGGCGCCCCTGAGAATTACTTTCAAATTGAACATAGGAAAAGTTCTATGCACAAATATATCCTTAGCAGAAACATGTATTCAATAAAGGAACACCAGCTTAAAAGCAATCTACAAATTTGTTCATTTGGTATGACCATCACTATGTATGTAAAAAAGCCAAGCATAGGGATAAAAAATAAAAAGAAAAGTATTAATAGGGGTTATTTATACCTTTTACATATTTTTCCACATTTCCCATAAGCCTTAATTGTTATAATAGTGGGGTAAGTCTTCACTTTTAAAATGAATGAATGTATATATTGCCAATATTATCCTTGCTTGATTTGGTTTTGCTCACCTTGGGCATTGCCAGAAATGGAAAGGAGGGACTTCGCTGAGAGACTCAGAAGCCAGAAGTTTCTTCCCAGTTTGAGACCTCAGGAAAGAGATTTATCCCATATCTTCATTGGGCTCTGTGGCTCCCCTTATTTTATTTAATAAACTGCCCATATGAATTCTCTTTAAGTGTTTTATGGAGAAAGAAAATTAGGGCCCAAAAATTCACAAAGAGTTCATGGTGAGCACTGCTATTATGAAGAGATTTATGGCAGTGTATCAGGAGTAATCCCATGTACCCCACCCCCACCCTGGGGCAGGAATCCCCTACAGTCAAACACACACACACACACACACACACACACACACACACACACTTCATTTATCTCTCTATCTTCTATTTCTCTCTGTTTCTCAGCCTCGGCAATATTGACTTTTTGAACCAAATAATTCTGTTAGGAGGGATTATCCTGTGCATTATAAAATGAGGGGAGGGGTGCCTGGGTGGCTCAGTTGGTTGAACGACTGACTGCCTTCGGCTCAGGTCATGATCCCGGAGACCCAGGATCGAGTCCCACATCGGGCTCCCTGCTGGGCGGGAAGCCTGCTTCTCCCTCTCTCACCCCCCCTTGTGTTCCTTCTCTGGCTGTGTTTCTCTCTGTCAAATAAATAAAATCTTAAAAAAAATTTTTTTTAATGAGGGGCGGTTAGTGGGGGGATGGGGTAACTGGGTGATGGCCATTAAAGAGGCACTTGATATAATGAGCATTGGGTGTCATATGCAACTGATTAATCACTAAATTCTACCCTGAATCCAGGAGAATTTATGTTAACTAAATTGAATTTAAATTAAAAATGTTTAAATAAAAAATTAAATTAAAAAAAGAGGTTTAACAACATCATTGGCCTTTATCCATTAGATGCCAGTTGTGACAACTGGATGTGACAATGTGAAATGTCACCAGACATTGCCAAATGTCCCTGGGGGCAAAATCCCCCTCCAACTGAGAACTACTATTTATGTCTAACTGGTTCCAAGAATACAGTAGATGATCAAAAAAAAATACTTATTGAATTCAATGGGAAGAAGAAAAGAGAAGATTGGAAAGATTGGCCTGGAAATGAATGAGCAAATAAAAGACTGAATCCAAATATCTTCTAGACCTAGGTCAATCAGATAACCATTTGGACCTATCTCCTCAGCTGTCAAATGAGAGTTATACTAGAATCCTAATGATCACTTATAGTTCAACAACTCTAAGAATTCTGCACAAAGCCTGGAGCCTAGTAGATGTTCAATAAATATTTAATGATAGCACATGCTGGGTGCCTATTTTATGCCAAGCTTTGGGCTAAATCTTTTACATGCTGTATTTAATATTCACAGTAGTTCTCTGAGGTGAGTACTAAGATGTTTAAAGTCAATTTTACGGATGAGAATAACACAACCCAAATAGGTTATATAGTAATTGTGTCTGGTTATAAAATTGTAACCATGATATACCTAACTTTGGAGTCTGCACTCATAACCATCATCATACATTCCACAGTACACATTACCCCAGAACAGGCTAGTGGAAGAAAGATCTTAGAATAAATGAAAACTTCCAACTCTGGAAGTATGCTTCAAGGAAGTCAAGAATTTCTGTGTTGGCAGTGAACAACCTATGAGACCTTCCTACTCAATTGTTGCCCACAGTTTGGCCGTTACTGAACAAAGCAGAGCAGTCACACCTCTGTGAATGCCAAATTCTACTAGAGCAGCATTAGATCACATTGACGATCAGGATTGAGTGGCTTTTGTTTCTGGCAATGACACCACACTCTGATAAATGCTAAATTCGCACCTGATTCCTTGATTCCCTAAATCCAGCAGCAATCTATCAATGAGGCTCAACAGACCTGCCTCCCACAGAGCTCCCAATTCAGGGACTTCTTTCCAACTTCAACCTGTACTACTGTCATCTTACTCCAGGTCACCATCACCTCCTGCCCAAATTAGGAGTGCTCCTGCACTCATTCTTAGTGCCCTTCTGAACACAATAACCCTAGAAAAACTTAATCACATAGCTCACCTCCAGTGAATACGCTTTCCCCTTAAATAAAAAGCCAAACTCCTCACCATAGCCTACAAGAAAGGCCCCCACACGATTTAGCTCTTGCCTCCCTTCACCAACTCAGTCACTACCACACTGGACTTAATGCTGCCTCTCAAATATGCCAGGATTATTTCCACCTTAGGGACTCTGCACTTGGTGTTTCGGAAGCCTGTTCAGCTGTGACAGTTTTCCTATGTCTAGCTCCTTCCTGGTAACTCAGGTCTCAGCTAAAATGGCAACTCTACAGTGAGACCTTCCCCAATCTCACAGTACTGCCCTACTCTCAACCTTATTACACACCAATCTGTTGTATTTTCATCATAGTACTTCATACTATGTGTACATACTTTGATCACTTGGTTATTTTATGATTGTTTTCTTCCTCTTGGATAAGCTCTAAAAGACCAGTGTCTGGTACATAATAGATGTTCCAGAATTATTTGTTGAATGAACAATATACAGAGACCTTACCTGTTTTATTCAGTCATGTATGCCTAATGTCTAGAGCAGTACTGCCTGACAGAAATATACTATGAGCTACATACACAAGTTTAAATTTCCTAATAGTTACATTTAAAAAGGTAAGAAACAGATTAAACTGATAACAACAATCATTTCATTTTGCAAAATATATTCAAAATATTATCATTTTCACATGTAATTAATATAAAAATTATTAATGATTTTACATTTTTCTTTTTATCAAGACTTTGAAATGCTGCATGTATTTATATTACAGAACATCTCAATTCAAACTAGCCATATTTCAAATGTTCAACAGCCACATGTGGCTCATGGCTGTCTTTTTGGGAACCACACATCTAGAAGAGTGCTGCAGAGAAAGTAGTCGTTAAGTATTTGTCTAAATAAATGAGTAAACTATAAGATCTGAATCAAGAACTGTTAATCCACTCCTCCAAACTACATACTTGTTGGCTTGTTGATTAGTTGGTTGGTTTTAGTAACCTAATTGCAAGATTTTGCCTTTATTGCTATCAAGTGTGATTTTTGTTTTAAACATTCACCTCTGGATCCAGCCTTCCAAAATTACTGATATTCTAGATTCTATCTAACATATTTGCTAATCTTTTCCATTTTGTTTTATGCTCAAATATGGTGATCATACCATCTAAATTGGGGGCAGGCCTGATCTAAAGGAAATTTCTATAGGACACTATTAGTCTTCAAACATTACATCGATCCATTAGCCATCCAATTTTCAGGTTCTAAACAATCCCATGACTCCAATTTCCCCCATTTTCTCACAAGAATATCAGTTAGAGACTGGGAATTAAGCAATACCTCAAGATGCCCTGGGCTTAATTTAATTCCTAAAATTATTGTCATCCACTTGCTCTATTCTGCAAATATACTGTCATCTCTATGTAACTCAATAGGTTATTTAAAAAAAAAAAAAAAACACCCTAACACTGTATACAACAAAATAATGATACGAATCTCTGGCATCTGTGGATATAACAGTCTTAATTTCAACTACTTCCTGTCAACTTATGTGGTAATTCTTTGAATTCTGGGCACTAACTTACCAATAGCTGAAAAGGAATTATTTAGCTGATGAGGAAATCTAGCTAATGCTCTCGTAACCCCATTTCAATCTATGTTGTGGTTCTCTAGTCTTCAACTACATAGTAACTCTATAATTTTAAACAATAAATTTGTGTATAATGAGAAATGATCTTTAAAAGATATCTAGAACACTGCTTACAATGAACAGAAAAATAAACACGCATAACTTTCACAAAAAACAAGCAAAGAATACTAACAAAAAGTGAAGTATTGGGTTCAGCAATGACTTGGGATTATATTACAGAACACTTTGTTTCAGGCACTATGCATTCCTTCACTTAATCTTTTCTAACAACCTTTTGATATAAATCCTATTATTGCATCCCATTTTAATCCTGAGTTACTGTAAATGAAATGTGAACCTCCATAGCACTCTCTCAGGAGTAGGCAAATCTGACTCCTGTTTTTATCATTTTCTACCACTGATGTGTTTCCCAAATTGTGGTCTATATCAGGGTCACTGGGCTGCATCTTTAAAATGCAGCTTCCTAGGCCCTGCAATAATCTGAGCAAAGCAGACCCTCTGGGGATGAGACCTTTGTATCTACTTATTGAACAAGCTTCCTGAGTGATTCCAGTGTGCATTAAAGTCTATAAACTACCAACCTAGGGTCTACATAACAAGGTACCATAAAATAAAGAAGGGCTCTTTTGAAAATGTTGGCTATTCCTGTTTAACATACATCAGAAATACATTAAGAACATGTTCAAAATAAATACTCCTCTGCCAATTTGAATGCCTTTTATTTCTTTTTGTTGTCTGACTGTGAAGCTAGGACTTCTAGTACTTTGTTTAAAAAAAGGTGATGAGAGTGGGCATCCCTGTCATGTTCCTGACCTTAAGGGAAGTTTTTCCCCATTTGAGAATGATATTCGCTATGGGTTTTTCATAGATGACTTTTATGATATTGAGGTATGTTCCCTCTATCCCTATACTCTGTAGAGTTGTAATCAGGAAAGGATGCTGTATTTTGTCAAATGCTTTTCCTGTATCAATTGAGAGAATCATATGTTTCTTGTCTTTTATTAATGTGCTCTATCATGTTGATTGATTTGTGAATGTTGAACCACCCTTGTATACCAGGAATAAATCCCACCTGGTTGTGATGGATAATCCTTTTAATGTACTCTTGAATCCTACTGGCCAGGAACTTATTGAGTATTTTGGCATCCATGTTCATCAGGGATATTGGTCTGTAATTCTCCTTTTTTATGGAATCATTGCCTGGTTCTGGGAGCAGGGTAATGCTGGACTCGTAGGATGAGTTTGGAAGTTTTCCTTCTGTTTCTATTTTTTGAAACAGCTTCAATATAATATATATGATTTCTTCTTTAAATGTTTGGTAGAACTCCCCTGGGAAGCCATCTGGCCCTGAACTCTTGTTTTTTGGGAGGTTTTTTATTATTGCTTCAATTTCATTACTGGTTATTGGTCTATTCAAATTGTCTATTTCTTCTTTTTCAGTCTTGGTCATTTCTAAGTTTCCAAGAACCCATCCGTTTTTTCCAAGTTGCTTAATTTGTTGCCATATAGTTGCTGGCAATTATTTCTAGTAATTGTTTCTATTTCCTTGGTGTTAGTTGTGATCTCTTCCTTTCCATTCAACTCTCTCTCTTCACAAGTGGCATGATACTTAAGTGGAAAACCCAAAAGACTCCACCCCCAAATTACTAAAACCCATACAGCAATTCAGCAATATGGCAGGATACAAAATCAATGCACAGAAATCAGCTGCATTTCTATACACTAACAATGTGACTGAAGAAAGAGAAATTAAGGAATTGATACCATTTACAATAGCACCAAAACCCATAAGATACATAGGAATAAACCTAACCAAAGAAGTAAAAGATCTATACTCTAGAAACTACAGAAGACTTATGAAAGAAATTGAGGAAGACACAAAGAGATGGAAAATCATTCCATGCTCATGGACTGGAAGAATGAATATTATGAAAATGTTTATGCTGTCCAGAACAATCTACACTTTCAAATCAATCCTTATCAAAATACCATCGACATTTTTCACAGAGCTAGAACAAACAATTCTAAATTTTGTATGGAACCGGAAAAGACCACAATTTGACAGGGGCTTGCTGAAAAAAACCAGAGCTGGGAGCATCACAATGCCTGACTGACTTCAAGCTGTATTACAAAGCTGTGATCTCAAGACAGCATGGCATTGGCACAAAAACAGACACATCATCAGTGGAATGGAACACACACCTCAGAAATTGACCCTCAACTCTATGGTCAACCAACCTCTGACAAATCAGGAAAGAATATCCAATGGAAAAAGACAGTCTCTTCAATAAATGGTGCTGGGAAAATTGGACAGCCACATGCAGAAGAATGAAACTGGACCGTTCTCTTACACCATACACAAAGATAACTCAAAATGGATGAAAAACCTAAATGTCAGGGGCATCTGGGTGGCTCAATCATTAAGCGTCTGCCTTCGGCCCAGGTCAGGATCCCGGAGTCCCGGGATCAAGCCCCACATCGGGCTCCCTGCTCAGCAAGAAGCCTGCTTCTCCCTCTCTCAGTCCCACTGCTTGTGTTCCCTCTCTCACTGTGTTTCTCTGTCAAATAAATTTAAAAAAACTTAAAAAAAAAAAAAAGACCTAAATATGAGACAGGAATCCATCAAAATCCTAAAGGAGAACATAGGCAGTAATCTCTTCAACACTGGCTACAACGACCTCTTTCAAGACATGTCTATAAAAGGAAGGGGTGCCTAGGTGGCTCAGTTGTTAAACATCTGCCTTCAGCTCAGGTCATGATCCCAGGGTCCTGGGATCAAACCCATGTTGGGCTCCCTGCTCAGCAGGAAGCCTGCTTCTCCATCTCCCTCTGCCCTTGCTCATGTTCCCTCTATCACTATGTCTCTCTCAGCCAAATAAATAAATAAGATCTTTTTAAAAAATAGTAAAAATAAAGGCAAGAGAAACAAAAGCAAAAATGAACTTTTAGGACTTCATCAAGATAAAAAGGTTTTGCACAGCAAAGGAAACAGTCAACAAAATTAAGAGGCAACCCACATAATGGGCAAAGATATTTGCAAATGACATAAAGATAAAGGGCTGGTAGCCAAGATCTATAAAGAACTTCTCAAACTCAATACCGAAAAAAACAAATAATCCAGTCAATAAATGAGCAGAAGACATGAAGAGATGCTTCTCAAAAGAAGACTTATAAATGGCTAACAGATACATGAAAATATGTTCAAAATCCCTAGCCATCGGGGAAATGAAAATCAAAACCACAATGAGATACCACCTTACACCAGTTAAAAATGACAAAAATTAACAAGTGTTGGCAAAGATGTGAAGAAAGGGGAGGGGCACCTGGGTGGCTCAGTTGGTTAAGCGACTGCCTTCGGCTCAGGTCATGATCCCGGAGACCCGGGATCGAGTCCCACATCGGGCTCCCTGCTCGGCGGGAAGCCTGCTTCTCCCTCTCTCACTCCCCCTGCTTGTGTTCCCTCTCTGGCTGTGTTTCTTGCTGTCAAATAAATAAAATCTTTAAAAAAAAAAAAAAAAAGAAAGGGGAACCCTCTTATACTGTTGGTGGGAATGTAAGGTGGTACAGCCACTCTGGAAAGGTTGGAGGTTCCTCAGGATGTTAAAAATAGAGCTACCCTACAACCCAGCAATTGCACTACTAGGTATTTACCCCAAAGACACAGACATAGTGAAAAGAAGGAGCACATGCACTACAATGGAGCAAAGTCCATGACAGCCAAACTGTGGAAGGAGCCAAGAGGCCCTTCAACAGATGAAAGGATAAAGAAGATGTGGTTCATATATACAATGGAATATTACTCAGCCATCAGAAAGGATGAATACCTACCATTTGCACTGACATGGATGGAACTGGAGAGGATTATGCTAAGTGAAAAAGTCAAGCAGAGAAAGACAATTATCATATGGTTTCACTCATATGTGGAACATAAGAAACAGCATGGAGGACCACGGGGGAAGGGAGAGAAAACTGAATGGGAAGAAATCAGAGAGGGAAACAAACCATGAGAGACTCTGGACTCTGCGAACCAAACTGAGAGCTACAGAAGGGAGGAGGGTAGGAGGATGGAGTAGCCGGGTGATGGGTATCAAGGAGGGCACATGTGGTGATGAGCACTGAGTGTTATATGCAACTAATGAACTGCTGAACACCAAATCAAAAACTAATGATATACTATATGCTTGCTAATTGAACATAACTAAATAAAATAACAAAAACTTGAGAAAAAGTAGAATATTCTATTAACAAATTACATTATTACTGGGAAATTATTATTACTATTTCCTTTAAAGATCACTGTATAAAGTAGATGAACTAAAGTAAATAAACCTTAATAAAGAATTTGGCAAATTAAAAAAAATTAAAAAAAATAAACTCCTAGGTCAAATCCTTGATGGCACAAATTAGAATTTCCTGAGGTTACATCCGGCAGTATATATTTCTAAGACAAATTCTCCTGGTTCTTATGCAGCAACAGACCATGCCCTGATCAGCTGGTGAATATTTTGGAATCACTAGTATAAGTCCCTATCTAGTTCACATGATGAAAGTTCTGCAAAGTTTATACTAGTATCAGTAAATCAGAATTCATGATTGTATAATTTTATAGGAAAGAAAATATAAGATGGGGCAACTTACTCTTGAGATATTTATTTTCCCATATGGAAGAAAATATTTACTAAACCTGAAATTCCAAAGAAGAAATAAGCAGCAGTTCTAAGAAGTAGGTATAAATATAACTAACCCTAAATAATCAGCAACTCTGAAGTTATTCAGTTTATTCCCTGGATTCTCAACAGAAGGCCTTTCATGATTCAATTTCTAGATATTATACAAGTGATGACATTTTTGGAATTTTTATCCATGATTTCCAGTCATCAAATGCAAGATATTTTCTCTCATGCAAGAGCCACTCCTATTAGAATTCCTAGTAAAAACTGCTTATGACGCCCTGTGTAACCCAACTAAATAGGATACCCAGGTGATAACAAAGAAAATGTGTGGATCTTGGCAGGGAGGCACCAGTACTGATCAGCTGCCAACTGATTCATAAACTTGTCCACAAAATATAAGCATGGTGTTATTTTTAAAGAGGTCAGCAACCCAGCTGGCAAAAAGAAATAAAAGGCAAGGCATCTGATTAATAAGAAAATAATGCATAAATATCTAAGTAAAACATTTAGAAAGGGATTCTACCCCATGATCTATCAGTGGAAATGCAGGACCCTCTGGAAATAACCCAGACATACCACCTTCAATCAGTATTTACTGAAGGCATTTTATGTAGTATCCTGTGGAGAAAACCCAGACCCATAGGAATAACAGGCAAAATAAGGCTGCATGTAGCTCCAGGATAACAGCAGGGACCTGGCAGGGATGGCTACATCCAGCCCCCAAGCACACTGTCCTATATATTAGCTGCTGGAAGAATGTCACTAGCATCAAGAGTCACAGACCCTAAGAACCAGAAGTCTGAGCCCATCAAAACAAGCCCAAGCTTTGTGTTTCATCAAGGAGCACAACAAAGGAAGCCCAGCTCCAGGAGGAAATACAAGAGTTGGCTGAAAAAAGGTCCTCTACATACTGGGAAAGGAGGCCCCTGTGCTATCAAAATGAGCCTGAGAGTATCAGCTCTCTATATAGTCAAGTCAGCTGAGAAGCAGAAGTGGAGATGCTATGAAAGCAAAACACATATATGGTAGAAGCCCTTTCAACTGAACCTCACTCAACCAATTCAATAGATTAATATTCCCCATTCCCTCTCTAAAACTTACAGATGAATGCTAGGATGTGCTGAATGCCTATAATCAAGAGGCTACTCAACATTACTGGACACCTCACTTCTAACAGTTATGCTAACAAGAGGCACAAAGTGTCTATGCCAAGTTAACTATTACTATAAGTATGCAATTTGTTTAAATGTATAAAAATGATAAAATAGGTGGGACATCTTGGGAGCTCAGTTAACTAAGTGTCCAACTCTTAATTTTGGCTCAGATCATGATCTCATGGTCTTGAGATTGAGCCCACATCAGGCTCCATGCTGAGTAGGGGTGGGCGGAAAGGCTGCTTGAGATTCTCTCTCTCCTTCTCCCTTTGCCCCTCCCCCTGCACTCACACTGTAATAATTTTTTTTAAATGTTCAAAGAAACAGTGGGAGAACCAAAACAGAGCTGTTCCCATGAAAACTAAATTGCATTAAGAGGACATAATAAAGTAAGTTTTTAATTTTTTTCTTTCTTTTTTTTTTTTAAGTCAGCTCCACACCCAATGAGCTTGAACTCACAACCCCAAAATTAAAAGTTGCATGCTCTACAGACAGAGCCAGGCAGGAGCACTAATTAAATGAGTATCATTGGGGAGGGTATATGCTATAGTGAGCGCTGTGAATTGTGTAAGACTGATGAATCACAGACCCACACTCCTGAAACAAATAATACATTATATGTTAATAAAAAATAATAAAAATAGTAATAAAATAAAATTTACAAAAAATAAAAATATTTAAAAACAGATGTTGTATTGTGCAATTAGAGGTAGGTTTAACACCTATTAATGATGAGAATATTGTGAAAATCTAGAAAAAAGGATTTACATCCTTTTTCTGTTTTAAAGGACCCAAACAAAGAAAATGGAAAAGATGTTTTGTAAGTTTGGTTTACACAAGAAAGATGACTCAGGACACTAATGAGCAGACCCATTCTAAGAGAAAAGGATCAAATGCTACCTAAAAAACAACAACAACAAAAACCTCAATGTGCAAGATGATATAAAATTGACCATGCTCTCATTACCCAGAGCCAATCATTATTAACATTTTCTTGTATATATTTATATACATATTTATTGTGTTTCACATAAACATATGTGTATATATATACAAACACACTACATATTTTTTATATATACTGATTTTTATTGTTAAAAATGCTACCTCAGGGGCACCTGGCTGGCTCAGTTGTTAAGCATCTGCCTTCGGCTCAGGTCTTGATCCCAGAGTCCTGGGTTGGAGTCCCTCATTGGGCTCCCTGCTCGGCAGGAAGTCTGCTTCTCCCTCTCCCACTCCCCCTGTTGTGTTCCCACTCTCACTGTGTCTCTCTCTGTCAAATAAATCTTTAAAATATTTTTTAAAATGCTACTTTATAATGTATTTTTCTTCATTAATAAATCATGACCATCTTCTGATGTCAATATTTATCTATAACCTTTTAATAGCCTTGTAGCATGCCATTGCATGAACACATAATTCAGTAAATTCCCTTTTGTTGGACTTTTAAGTTGATGCTCATTTTTATCTGTCATAAGCAATGATACCACCATTATGCACAGTCTCCACTATTTCCTTAGGATATATTCTGATGGTTGTAATTTGATACACCAGATAGAAGCTCCCAGCTCTGCTCTTTCTGGTTCTTAAAAGGGCCACTGAGGCTGCAAGATGGATACTGTGGTAGAGCACAGCAAACTCTGTATCAGTCTTCTGCTAAGGGCAAAGGTATATCCTTAATTTTTTCTCTAATCATCTACAAAAATGGAACATAGCCCTATTTTCCAAGTACTGTGAATCCTTGAAATACATCTTCCTTAAGCATGTATCTATGACTTTTTTTAATACAATCTCAGCAAACTCCATACACACCATTACTCTGATCTTTTAACATTTCTTGAGTTCCTTCATATGGAATGTTAATGGCATTTCATAGCATGAGTGTTTTGTGACTTTATCCTCAAGAAACTTAGGATGGGTCTGTACACATAATTTAGGACAGCTGTCATTTTCTTTGCTGCACAGCACCTCAGCTCTTTTCCTGTGCTTCATGAATCCTTCATCTTACCAGACACTCACTCAATTCTGCCAGATATCCAAATGGTGTGGCAGCATCTAGGCATGGCAAGGAAGATGTATCTCCCTAGATCTACACCTGCTTCCAGCACAGAATTCTTTTCTTGGTGGCAGCCAGCAGTGGTGCCAGTGGTGTTCTTGACAGATAATTCTGCAGCATGACCCATACTGTGATTCTGACCACAGAAACTCCCTGCTCTCCTGCTCATTTCCTGAGCCTCATGGCAACTCTGCTAGCTACAAATATTCTTCTCATGAATTCCTTGTTGCAAAAGGAACAATTAAGAATCTTTACAGTTGGCAATTTAGAAACCTGTCTGAAACAGTGATGCCTAAAATAATACACAATGTGTGCCATAATTGTACAAGATGAAGGCCCCAGAGAGAGGTGGCACATTTTTTAAAGCTCATATTCATGCTTCCCAACATCCTGATTTTTCAAATTATTGGTGAGAGACAACCAAGGTGAGAATTTAACTTAATAGCAATGTGGTTAGGGGGCACTTGGGTGGCTCATTCATTAAGCAATGTAGTTAATCAAACTGTATTTTCTCTTGGTATAGTTATCAGCACATTTATTAAAGACAGAAGAGCTATTTCCCCTCTGTGAGTTTGGTCTAGATCAACATAAAAATCAAGGAAATCTCTGATGCTCCTCATGCAGACTGACCTTCACAGTATACACTGATGGAACTTCAGAGATCATCTAGCCCAGGGTCAGCAAAATTTTTTCTGTAAAGGGACAGGTAGTAGATATTTTAGACTTTGTGGGACACAAACAATCTGTCATGTATTTTTCTACCTTTTTCAAAAAACAAATCTTTAAAAATCTTTAAAAAGTCACTGGAGGTCTCAAACTTTCTGATTTCAAAATGTACAGAATTGGAGTATTCAAAACAGTGTGGTACTGGCATAAAGACAGACATAGAGACCAAACCAATGGACTAGAGAGCCCAGAAATAATCCCTTCTGAAATATCCCAAATAATTTTGGACAGGCATGCTAGGACAAACAGGGAAAAGGCACTCTTTTCAAGAAATGGTGCCAGAAAACTGCATATCCACATGCAAAAGGATGAAGCTAGACCCTTACACCATATAAAAAAAATTAACTCAAAATGGTTCACAGACCTAAATTCAAGAGCTAAAACTATAAAATTCTTAGGAGACAATATAGGAGAAAAGTTTCATGACACTGAATCTGACAATGATATTTTGGATGTGTTACCAAAAACACAGAAAAGAAGATAAAATTGGGCTACCATCAAAATTTAAAATTGTGTACATCAATAGACATGGTCAACAGACTGGAAAAGCAACCCATAGAATGGGAGAAAGTATTTGCAAATCAAATACCTGGTAAAGGTTAATATCCAGACCATATTAAGAAGTTCTACAACACTCTCACACACTCTCTCTCTTTCACACACACGCACACACACACACGCACACACACACACACACACACACACACACCCCTCTCTATTAAAACTTCGGGAATGGACTTGAATAAGACATTTAGGTTAAGAAAAAAATCTGAAAAGAAAGAGGAGACATCATAACTGATACCACATAATTCATGAGACTAATATGAACAATTATACACTCACAAACTGGATAACCCAAGAGAAACAGATAATTGGATTAAAGAAATGGATAAATTCCTAGACCCATACAACCTACCAAGACTGAATTATAAAGAAAATCTGGGTAACAACTAAGGATATTAACAATTACAAATCTTCTAATACAGGAAACCCCAGGATCAAATGATTTCACTGGTGAATTCTACCAAAGATTTACAGAAAATCTAATGCCAATCCCTTTCAAACTCTTCTTTAAAAAAATAAAGAAACCACTCCCAACCTCATTTTATGAGGCTAGCATTACCCTGATACAAAGGCAAATAAGGACACTATAAGAAAAGAAAATCAGAATGCGGTATTACCTCATACCTATTAGTATGGCTGTCTTCAAAAGGACAAGATAACAAGTACTATCAGGGTGTGGAGATAAAGGAATGCTTGTGTAACGTTAGTGGGAATGTAAACTGGTACAGCCACTATTGAAAAAAGTATGTAGGTTCCTCAAAAAATAAAAAAGAGGACTACCATATGCCACTTCTGGGTATATATTCAAAGGAATGAAATCAGGATCTTGAAGAAATATTTGCACCCCATATTCACTGCATTAGTCACAATAGCCAACATAGGGAAACATGTACATCTATATGGAATATTATTCAGCCATGAAAAAGGAAATCCTGCCATTTGTGACATGGATGAACTCTGAGAGCATCATGCTAAGTGAAATAACTCAGAGAAAGACAAATACTATATTTTATCGCCTACATGAGGAATCTAAGGAGAACCAAACTCACAGAAACTAGAATGGTGGTTACCAGGGACTAGGAATTGAAGGAAATGGGAAAATGTTGGTCAACTACCACTGTAGACTCCAACTTTCACTCAACAGATCCTTTTGGACTAATGACTTAGATCCTGATAAGATCAAGCAAGGTTTTCAGTGTTTCTTTGTGCCCAGAAAGTATCTATGAAAAATGTACAAGGCAGGATCTTGGTCTATAGTAGACAGAAGAGCCCCCACAAAACTCTCCTAGTCTTCCTCCCCAGAATTCCACTATATTACATGACAAAAGATATTTTCTAGATGTTATTAAGGTTGAAGACCTTAACATAGGGAAATTATCCTGCATTATACAGGTGGGCCCAAACTGATCATGTAAAAATCCTTAAAAATAAAAATTTTTCTACCTGTGCTTGAGAAGGATAGGGAGGGTAGATCAATCAGTTCAGTTGGTTCTTGCAATACATAGGTTTGGCACTTTATTCTACATCAGTGGTCAGCAAACTACCACCCTCAGCCCAAACCCAGGTTACCACCTGATTTTATAAATAAAGCTTTATTAGAACATGAATCCATCCATTTATGTATTGCCTATGGCTGCCTTCCCACTACAATTGCAAAGTTTAGTAGTTGTGATACATACTGTAAGGCAAAAAAAAAAGTTATCAGGCTCTTTTATAGATAAAATTTGCTGGCCCCTGCAGATTGGCTGTGGCACCCCCATATAAACTAGAGAAAAAGGATTTCTGAGTAAGAGTTCACAAGCACCTTCATTCCCTCCCTGTGCCACCATGATATGAGGAGCTATGTTTGTCTTTCCTGCTATAGTTGGTTTTGTGACTCATGTCTGCTGACCCTGTTCAGTGAGGCTGAGAAAGGCAACCACATAACCCAAGGAAATCCAGCTGTGGCAATCCAGCCACATTTTCCTTTGAGTCAGCCGCCTCAGCATGTAAGCAGCCTTATTTGATCTGTTTCTTCTAATCCAAAAGTCCCCAACCCTTTCTACCATATTTTTAAAAATATTACACTAATGTATTTTTCATTACCCATAAATCATGGTACCCTGCAGCTCTCCACCCACCAAGTCAATGGCCTTTGTTGTTTCAGAAAAAGAAGAAACACAACCTTGAACCAAGAAATCCCTTTTTTTTTTCCTTTGCTTGTGTTTTATATTAGATTTCTCACTTGGAGAGAAACTCTTGTCTCAGAAGTCAATTTTGTTGAAAGACAAAAAAAATATTACTTCTATTTCAAAAATCACCTTTGTACACACAAAGAACAAAGCTCAGAAGACTAAGTAGAGTTTTACATAAGTCACAGTATAAAGAATACAGAGGATATGATGTAAGGGCAATTCTGGTCATACAGAAGGAGATGGAAGGAGACTTTACAACCATCTCCTCACCTACCAGGGACTTGGAAGAGCAGTGAGAGTGAAATGGCAAAAATTCCAGATTCCAGCAGGGAGAATTGAAAAATATTTAGGCCAACGATTTAATCAACTGTATCCAGATAATAAACCTTCCATAAAAATCCTAAATAGTGGGCATTAGAGAGTTTCCAGATTGGCAAATAGGTGGAGGTGCTGGGAGTGTGGCGCATCTGGAGAGCATGGAACTTTGCACTCCTTCCCACATACCTTGCCCTATGCACCTCTTCCATTTGACTGTTCATCTGCATCCTTATCATATCTGTTATAATAAATTGGTAAGTTAAAAACTATTTAGGCTTGTGTTTTCATTTCTCCCACCTTTTACTGCTCCAACACATGTGCGTCTGCACATGCACACACATGCACACACACATATAAATAGTCCACGTAGTTCAGTGGCATTGGCAGAAGGGAATACCTAAGTAGACAGGCTAGAGTTAATGTCTTCTTGTTTCCCCACAGGCTATACCTAACTTAGGGCCATCTAGAAGCTTCCCAATAGCCCTGTGGTAGACCCAAGAGAAGATAGCTGAGAATTACGAGTGTTTGCTAAGGGATTACCTGACATGTGGCAAAAGAATCCTATAGCAAAAGATGAAAAATAAGTCACCTAAGACAGATTCTTATAGGAGTTCCTGACTAAGCCTCAGATGGTCGACAGCTGCAAGAGAAAAAAAAAGAGGATGCTAAACCTAAGGATACCACCATGCACTCCTTACATCCAGCCAAACCATCATGGCATACAATAACCAAGACATGTACCTCACGTACTGACCAGAAGCTAACTTGCAGAGAGGAGATAAGCTGCATCTCAAAGAGAGGTCAATAGAGATGGATGATATGTATAGGAAATCTCATGCCCCAACTATGCAAATGCCCAGATGTCACCCAGGTAGAAGGAGAGGTTAAGAACAAGATAGCCTGAAAGAAAAAGCTTAAGCCCACAGAATCTGAGTTTAGCTTCAACAAGAAGAAACTATTTTTACTTAAGGGGGCAACTTCAACTTTTTGGGGGGTAACTCTGTATAAATGTAGGCTCCAGAAAAAGATAATGTCAATTACAAAACAATTACAAAAAACAGAAAACCTCCATGGTGACAGATGTTAACTAGAATTATTGTGGCGATCATTTCATAACAAATATGTTGTACACCTGAAACTAATACAATGTTATATGGCAATTATATCTCAAAAATTAAAAATAAGTTGCCTCCATATTTTGAGTACTATTTAAGTGTGGTGAGTACGTTTCCAAATACCCCAATCTCTCTTCTTACTCCCTACCCCCTGCTCCACACATATGCTTCAATTCACTGTTTAACACCAAGAAGGAAAAAAATCATTCCCCCTAGGCAGAAAAGAGGAAGGGAATGCTAATAAATCAATGCAAGAGTGAAGAGCATGCCTTCCTCACTCTGGTGCTTGGATCTGACTATCCTAGAAGCTGGAAGTGGGTCAAAGGCTCAAGCAATATTACTGCCTGCATAGCTAGCAGCAAAGCAATGGGAGTGCGGAGGGTGGTCCTATTTCCTCTCACTGAGGCTCAATGCTAACACAAGTTTTCCAAGCCCAGTGGCCAAGTCTATGGGTTCCATGATTTCAGATGAAACCAGTATTCCCCATTTCCACAGGCCCATTTCCAAGCCTCGCCATATAACATGTCACGTCACTGCTCCCTTGAGAAGCCAGTGATTGCAGCCTTATGACCCCTTCCCCAAGCAGACACACAGAACAAGGTGCAAGATGGAGACGTGTGACTGCAGAGTTGCGGTATTTCCCCAAAACTGGAATTAATTATCACTACTTGCTCCTCTGTCCCTCTTAGATCTGCAAAGCATGGGTCACAGTGACTTTTGTTTTTATTGGCCTACCACATATTGAAACCATTCTTGCATATTGATACTGAATATCTCAGCCAAAACCCTGTGAAAATTACTTACTGTGCAGCACAACAGAATGATTTTCTAAAGTTAAATATCTTGGGATATTTTATCTTTTCAAGTACATACCAAAAGCTATTAAGTTCAAACTATGGAACACAGTCTTTACCAGTTTCCATTCTTGACACATATGTGTCTGTATTTAGGAGTTCAAAGACCTCTAAAAGGATTAAATCTTTAGCTTTAATTTTGTCTTTGCAAGTGAAAAATATTCCAGCATCCTTCCTTTTTTTTTTTTATGTCTAATATTTCATTGGTTTATTTTTTTATTTTTTTATTTTTTTATTTTTTTTT